>BGPR01030794.1:0-18441 GCA_013235015.1 Araneus ventricosus
TTTACTTCGAAAACTTTATCGTAGAGAAGAGAACCGATGGTGCATTTCTAAACAACACCTCTTGATTTTGAAATTTGTGACTAAGTCAAATTAAATTATCTTTTATGATAAGGTAATAATTTATTTTGTGACATTGTAATCTCAAATGATAAGGCTTATAGGCTGGGACACAGTCTGTTATTTGCAGAAAGCTTAATTCAAAAATCTTTCAAAACGCTCAACGGGGCAGATCGTTAGGCCTAAAGCTAAAGTTCGAAACATTTTATCATGATAATATTTTAGGCTTCACTTTTCTATCTTCATATTTCCTTGGGCAATGCATTCCTAATTATATAGCAAAGATAGCACACAAGATGTGTATTTAATATCGTGGCAACTCACGTTTGTTTAGGAAATCAGGCACGAGGGCATGGGGCGGCGTTCTGTGTTTAGTAACTAAACGAAGTAAAAGTATTGTCGTTCCATATACTTAAAGATATTTTTAAAAATTTTGCAAAATTAAGCAAGATATGGCACAGATATAAAATCTATATAACTAAACAGATCAGTTTTTTAACTTTAAAGTGATGTAAAAATGATTTTCATGCAATAAGAAAAATCCGAATTCATCTCAGAAAAACTTTGATTCATTGTTAATTAAAAATCTAATTTAAATTTTGAGAAACATTTCTTAAGTGACAATTTACTCCCGAAGAAGCAAATCCTGCAAAAATTAGTTACTCTAGGTCCCACGGACTGTCATATGCAGTGTTCTTAACATTTTTTGCATAATGTATGTCAGAATTTACAGATAGCATGTCAGCTATCTTGTATGCTTTTTATTTTGAAATAAATTTGTGTATATGCTTACTTGATTTCGTGTCGACCATTAAATATTATTTAAAAACATAAACGATCTAATAAATATTTATATTTGTCCAATTCGCATTATCATGCTACAATGTTTCGCACTAGAGGTTGGGATTCCGCTTGTTTCTTGGCGCGTCAAAGCATAGTTCGACTGCTCTAATAGACTTGCTCAATTACACAACACACTAAAGAGAACAGTAATAGAGTTAGGCTTGTTTTTGTGATCTTTAAATCAATAGCATGTTGGCGGAGAGCTTCCTTAATTACTGTTGAGAGACGGTAGAAACCATCATCATATACGGAAATGAAATCGTCGGTTCCTCTCCAAAATATTGATAGTGGTAACGTGTTTAATTTTGTTACATTGCACCACTCTTATATTTAAGAGCAGTGCTTTATATAAACAACCGCCACAAGGTCGATCACTACTGCAATGCATTGAAAGTAAGGCATAATTATATATAAATAAATTTCATTTAGAAATAGTGGTATTGGATCTAAACATATGAATGCAATTACAGTTGCGGCTTAGTTTAGTTTAGTTTAGTTTAGTTATATTAAAGTCCCGTTTTAAAACAACATGAGGGCTGTTTCGGGACGGACTTCACAATTTTGAACCTCTGTTATTTGACGAGCACAATGCCTGAGCTAGCACCCCTTTCCAAACTTCGGCGTGCAACAAACCCAATACATGATGGATTTCAGTCGAATAGGTTTTCGAACCTGGAAGCCGATGCCTTACCACTAGGACACTACGGCCTCAATACAAGGGGGAAATGCTTCAATTAAAAGAGTAACTAATTTCTTACCAGACACCTTTGGCGACCAGCTTGTTCGTTGAGAATTTACTTCCGACTGAATCTTTTTAATGGTTTGCTTAAAAAAAGTAATTTTAACCTTCATTTGCTATAGGCATTTAACCCGCGTTCATTTCCTACCCTTGTACCTTTTCTGTTTCCCGTCTACAAGAACGTCCCTAATGGAGTCAAGCAACTGTCCGTGTCATGAAACATCAAATTGCATGTTTTCAGAGCCAACTTTACTTTTGTGTTCCTCATGTTAAATACGCATTTGATTAATAAATAAATTGGAGCTGCACATTTTACATCATACAACATGTCAATTGGCTTAAAACATACTGATAAACTGAATTGAAAGATTGGAACCATAATCCTTCATTCCGATTGGGTTATTTCCTAATTTGCCAACTATGTTGAGAACATTCTTTACGTCTTTCACAAAAAAATTATGAAATAAAGAAAGAAACAAAAATCCAGTACGATATTAATCTTAACTTTCAACATTGGAAGCGAAAAGCGCTGTAAAATATTTTTTTAATAAATGAAAACGGTTTGAATATCATTGCAACAATGAAAAGTACTGTTGTTAATTATACCAAAAAATATTTCTGTAAAATATGTTTAAATTAGAGACAAAATAGTACAACAACTGAAGTGATATCACTGAATAGATAACTTTTTGAAATTTTTAGATAGTGTAAAAATAATTTTTGTGTTGCAATAATATCAGAGGTAATTAAAGAAAAACTCCCCGATTTCACTTAATTTTTATTTAATCAAAATGTAAATAAAATTTCAGGAAAAAAGCTTCAGATGCAAATTCCCACCCTTCAATATATGTTTGTGCCAAATTTCGTAATTCCTGTACTGTTGAATGATGTCGCTCCGAGACATTCTATGCAATAGCCGCTTAAAGGAGAAAATGTCTATTAACGTGTCGACATCTAGTGTCAAATTTGTGCATTAATAATTGTATAAGTCTTGCGAAGCATCTGCTAGACGCGGTAACAGAAATATGCACATCGTTAAAATAAGAGGATTGAGGGATGGTCTTTTTTTCCGTTGTTGCGCACGCGTTGCCTCTGCCATCTGAAAAGGAGAGATTTTCCACGCAATGCCTGTGGTATCTCAAGTGGGCACTAGGCAAATTTTTTAACTTAACTAAACATCCTATGGTTTCGCTAGCAGCGGAACCTAATATCTTCGCTTGTTCATTGAAAACGTAAAGCATCAAATCGATAAATTTCTCTGTTTTGAGCTATCAATCTCCTGGCGACAAAGGTTGGCGAGACCACTCAGAGTTGCGCCAATAAAAAATGGCGGGAAATAAGTCCAAAGCCCAAAATTTAGTTTAACCGAATGTTGGAGTAATACATGTACACTAAACTCTCTCCATTCCGACGCACCTGTTGGAACTTGTTACTTGGTGATGAGCCATTCTTTCTTGGAAGAACTTGAAAGATTTCGCCTTCCAGTACTTGATTAGCGCTATAAAATATTTTTTTAACAAATGAAAACGGTTTGAATATCATTGCAACAATGAAAAGTACTGTTGTTCATTATACCAAAAGTATTTCTTTTAAAAAAATGTTTAAATTACAGACAAAATAGTACAACAACTGAAGTGATAACACTGAATAGATAGTTTTTTTTAATTTTTAGATAGTGTAAAAATAATATTTGTGTTGCAATAATATCAGAGGTGATTAAAGAAAAACGCCCGATTTCATTTAATTTTTATTTAATCAAAATGCTAATTAATTTTCAGAAGAAAAGCTTCAAGATGCAAATTCCCACCCTTCAATGTATGTTTGTGCCAAATTTCAGAATTTTGTACTGTAGAATGATGTCGCTCCGAGACATTCTATGTTGTAATAGAAGCTTAAAGGAAAAATGTCTATTAATTTGTGGACATCTAGTGTCAAATAATGTAAGAATTAATATTTGTATAAGTCTTGCGAAGGATCTGCTAGACGCTGTAACAGAAATATCCTGTTCGTTAAGCAAGAGGATTGAGCATTTTTAAATGTATTTTAATCTAGCTGATATGCCTTGCATTGCTGGGGATAAAAATACTTTATCGCCTCAAAATTGCAAATTAGCACCTTTTTTATCATGAATGGTATTAAATATTTATGACGAGAGGTAGCGTATTTCTATTACCAAACTCCTGCCGTCCTAGCAGGAACTTCGATTCATTAAAGGATTTCAAGAAACCATTCGTCGTAACCTCATAAATAGATTCGCAACGCGATCCAGCATTTACAAATACCGACATCAACTGTGCATGACGTGTTGCATAAAAAATTACTGCTTTATGCGCATAAACTTCAATTGTTGCATGAGTTAAATTCTGATGATAAGCCTCGACGTCGAAGATTTTCTGAAGAAATGTTACAAAAAGTGGAGGGTGATGAAATCTCCTTGTGTGAGGTTTTCAGATGAGACAACGTTTACCTATCAGGTATTGATAAACGACACAATACTCGAATATGGGGAATAGAAAATCCTCATGCCGTACTGATGAAAGCAAGATTCAGCTCTAAAGTAAACGTGTGGTGTAGTTTACTGCATGATTCGAATTATAGTGCCTTTTTTCTATCTTTTACGAAGTAACTGATCGGTCTGGCAATTACCTTGATATGCTTGAAATTCTCGCATTTCTTCAAATAGAAAATTTGCAACCCAATATCATTTTCCGATAGGATAGGGCACCGCCAAACTGAAGTTTTGAAAGTGCGAAAGGTTTTAGATGAAAAATTTCCCAGGCGTTGGATTGGAAGAGGAGGTCCAATACCGTATCCACATAGATCTCCAGAACATCCAAAGTTGTTCAAACATGTTTGAACATCTTTTTATAGGGATACGTGGAAAACATTGTTTACCAAACTCCAATTCGTGAAACTGATGAACTGAAAAGTCGAATTACAGCGGCCATCCAGACTGTCGATTCTACAATTCTTCATAGAAGGTAGTTAGAAATCTCGATAAGTTGCGGGCGATTAATGGTGCGCACAATGAAATCGTGGTATAAAGCATTGAAAAAAAAACTTTTACATTTTCATTATGGATCATAAAAAATCGTAATTGCATATAAATGTCTGTTTAATTTTAATGATTTTTTAAAAGTGCAAAGATACATTTCGGACAACTTGTACTTTGAATAAATTTTATAATCGAACAAGAAAAAATATTTTATTTATTTAGTGGTAAATATAGTGCACATTTAATTACTGATGCCTCTCAAGTTAGGAACGAATAGTGCTGTAAATGGAAAGACTATCATCATTCCAAAAATTTGTTTTTGGGCACACACTTGCCTAAAATGTGGAGAATTGTCAAAACTTCGAGGTCGAATTTCTTTACTTTTTTTGATAAGGACAACACTTTCTCTTTCTTCAAATCGTATACAGGAAAGTAAAAGAGCTGTTTAAATACAGAATACATCTTACTTATTGTAGAGAACTGAGTCCGTTTTAAGTAGATGATGAACTTTGTTTCAACAAACAGAATAACAAATGAAACCAATCCATTAAAATGTTTTTATTTCATGATATCGCCACATCCTTCACATATGTGCATTTTTTATATTGTCTTTCATAATTTCTATTCCCATTTAAACAATAATGATCTAAATGTATGAATACTAATAATGCCACAAGTCTGGTCAGAAGGGCAAAAGTGAAAACAAGTTTATTTTTCAACATCGTTGAAAGTATTACGTTATACACATTGTCGTGTTTAGATATTTAAACCTAATTTTAAAATATAAACAAGAAAAATAGTAGACGAGAAGCGCTTTAAGTTCATAAAAGACATAACATGAATCGTAGAACCTAAGTTTAACAAAACCAATATAAGCTATCATGCGAATATAAAGAACAATTCATATTTTAAAGTTCAAACATACCTTCTAAAAATTCTAAATTTAGTAATGCGTTATTTCTACTATAAGGTTGCGTATAAAAATAGCTTTTCTCAAATATTAGTCAATGTTTTTTTTAAGTGAACAATGAGACAAGTTATTATTACGTATGTTAAAACATGGACGAATCATACTTGAGTCGAATTCACTAGTCGTCTCTGATTAGCCGGTACAGTCCAGAATTTTGATTTGTTGAAAGGGAAACGAATTAAAAAAGATAAATTGTTTGAAAAAGCTAAAGAAATTAACTAAATGTCCCGAGTTGCACTGAAATTTACTTATAAGTAAATACAGTAAAATATCTCTGATTAGCACTCACTCCTCTTAATATTCACTCTGTTTAGCATGGAATTTTGTGCCTATATTCTTAGCGTTATAATAACCATTATTAACGACCTTCCTTACCCCAATGAGCAACCAGGTTAGACATCCGTGCAACTTCAGTGAAATACATCCATTTCGTCTCTCTGACCTCGGACCATGAATTAAGCTGAAAGGGAAATAAAAAAAAGATAAAATTGATGCATTGAAACAACACCGGAAATCAGATCGAAATTACTCACACCTTTTCGAACTGAAAGAGAAAAGCGAACTTCGGCTTCTGTGTGGGACATTCAAGAATTCATTTATGTCTTTCAGTCGCTGATTCAGACAAAGAATCTGCTGATACGGGTTGAGACCAACAGAAATTGGATCTTTCAGCTCAAGAGGCTTTACTAAAAATAGATGATATTATTTCCCACTCTTCAACATCAACCAACGAAATGTATAGATGTTTATCTCCCCCCCCAAAAAATGAAAAAGTTACCTCCGAAAAAGCTGAAAGATTCAAGTAAACGTAAATTGTATCTTTTGTTAAAAGAAATTAAAAATTAGAAAGTATTTTTACTTTAGATTATACTTAAAATTCTCTTACCAGAAGTAACGAAAGAAGGCTTGTTTAAATACGTATTTTATACTTCCGAGTAAAAAATCCTTTAGATCGGCTTATTTTCCTGAGAACTCAGGATAGCTGCTGTAGATATGTTTCATTGTAGCTCATATAAAAAAATCAATCAGATGTAATTCCTAATAAGTTTAACAATTGTCTAATCTTAAATTCCCAATGTTCCTATACGTGTACAGGGGTTAGATTCCAAATATTTGATGGTATCGACCTGATTCCGATTTCCTGTCGAGTTCTGGATTGAAAATTGTCCCGAATATGAAATTAATGTATGGATTGCACCGTGTTTCAAATGGCAATAAATTTTTCACGTAATTAACCAGAATTAATTTTTCTAAAAGTAAGCTTTTGAAGAATTCTTCATCTTCCTTATTAGCACAAAATATTTTAGGATATGTCCACGATGTTGCTACTATATTCTGAATCACTCACAACATCGTAAAGATATGGTATGTATATTGTAGAGCATCTTGTGCTGGTAGGATTAACTTTGGTATACAAAAAATAAAGTCACACTAATATGATTAGTCTAGTTAAATCAGCCTGAAGAGAACCAACGGAATGGTCTTCTCGCATCCGCCCTAATACGGGTGAGCGAAAAATAAACCAAGCGTCAGTAACATACGCCATTCTTTAACCACAGATGGAAAAAAAACGCGCGAATCCGTCGGAACTTTTTTTTGCGGCTTAGAATAGCGAAGAAACCGAATATACAATTTGAAGGCCTTTTTTCACAAACCGATTGAAATGAAAATTCCACACGGATTTACAATTAATATATGAGACGATCTAATACCAATTTTTATCTATTTCATAGCGTCTAGGATTTATCGTGTCTACATGTATGCGAATATGCAGACCGACAGATAGTAAACCCTTTGAAGGATTTGGTCCAAAAACTGATCCGGGAATACATTCTTGATGATAAAACTGTGTACCAAAACTGCGTATTTTTTCTATCTAGCCATTTAAGTTTTTCAGTTATCGTGTTCAGACAAACGGACAAACTCGCGCACGGCTTTTCTCCAAAATTTCACAGAAGCCTAAAAATTCTGTGTACAGATCACATACCAAATTTCATCAATCTATCCCTAACCGTTTTTGAGTTATCGAGTTCACGAAGAGACAGACAGACATAATTCCAAAATTTTGTTGTTATATTTTGCTTATTCACATTTTTTTTATTTTACCATAATAATTTCCAAAGAATTTTTGAGAAATATCCGAATAAAATAAACAAACATTCAAATGAAACTTTCTCTAAACTTTGAAACAGAGAAACCCTAATTAAAAAAATTTGTTTATTTTTGGTTGTTTTGCTCGAAGCATATTAATTAAATAAATAAACGTTAAAAATTACCTTTCTGGAAACTTTGATAAACAGGAAACCTAATTAAGAAACAAAATTCTGTATTAAACTAACATTGAATAAAAATTACAAAGTATGAAATTGAATGCAATGCGTTTAAAAATATGCTGCTATCATCACATTCGGGAAAAATAGCAAGAATTTGAACAATCAATGCCGATATTTTAATAGCTATGCAGGGAAAACTAAATTTTACTTAGAAAACAATACTGATGTGAAGAGAACCGAGGGTGCATTTTTAAACAGCACCTCTTGAATTTGAAATTTGTGACAAATTAAATTATTATCTTTTATGACAATGTAACAAACTATTTTATGACAATGTAACAATCTATTTTATGACAATGTAACAATCTATTTTATGACAATGTAACAATCTATTTTATGACAATGTAATCTTAATATGATTATGTTCATTGGCTGACATACTATATGTGAATTGCGACATGCATGACACAAAAATCGTTCAAAACGTTCTACAGGGCAACTGATAAACCTAGAGAAGTCCGAAGCATTATAGCATGATAATGTTCATTGCAAAATGTTCATAGGCTGGCATATTATATGTAGATTGCGACCTGCATGACACAAAAATCGTTCAAAACGCTCTAGAAGGCAATTGATAATCATAGTGATGAAGTCCGAAACATTATAGCATGATAATATTTTAGGCATTACTTTTCTGTCTTTATATTACCTATAACAATTTACTCCTAATTTTATAGCAAAGACAACACAGAGAAAATGTATTTCATATAGTTGTAACGCGCGTGTGTTTAGTAACTAAACAAGGAAAAGTATTGACGTTAAATATACATAATAGTATTTTTAAAACTTTATCCAAATTAGACAAAATATTGCACGGAAATAAAATCTATATCTCCAATTAAAAATCTCGTCATCATTTTGAGGAACATTTCTTAGTGCATATTTGCTCCCGATGAAGCAATTACCCGTTAAAATTGGTAGCTCTAGATCCCACTGTCGGTCATATGCAGCGTTCTCAACGATTTTTGTATCATACATGTTGGAATTTACCGATAGCATGTCATATATCTTATATGTTTTTTTATTCTGATATAATTTTATGAATATGAGTACATGATTTAGTATCGACGGCCAAATCTATATAACAAAAGAGGAAAGTATGTTTCTGTATTCGTTTTTTGGTTCTTTATGCACCCACACTGTTAGAAATTCGGCTCAATGATGTATTAGCACAAGAGAGCTAACACCATAAAATTATTTATAAAAAATTTTATTCTTCATTTATTTATTAAATAAATAACGAAAATGTATCTATTATTATACTTTTTTCGTTAATAACGTCTGAAATACTTATAATAAGGAAATTAATTTTACTTTGACAAAAGAGCAAAACATTATCTTTTTAATGATAATAATTTAATTGGTGTACAATTTCTTCTCTCACTGTAATTAACTTTTCAAAATTCATTTAAAACGCAAATTCTAATAATGTTTCCTTTTGTAATAAAATCAAGTTTATTGTTTCATCAAATCTTTAGTTCACGTGTTTTTACCACTGTTAAAGTTAAGAAAATATTGCTTTTTTTGTTCAACGTAGACTTATTACTTCCGCTGTTATTTCATAGCATGCTCTTATTTTGTAGCTTTTAGCATGCAATCAAACATCCAATAACGTTAGTTTAGTTAATTAGTGATGTTCTGTGGAAATTTCACGAGCTTTTAAATTATCCTAATCAGTGTGAAGCGGCGTAGAGATAGGGAGTGTAGATGTCTCATGATGATGAGAAGTTTATGATTATCTGATTTATAAAATGTTTTATTTAGAAGTTTCGCAGTAACCAAGTTATACAGTGTAAGGATATTAGTTCATTATAAAGCTATATTAGTTATTGAACTATATATTATTTAAAATAAATGTTCTTTTTAGAATTTTTTTAAATTTTCATTCAAACTCAATTACCCAACACACTGAAGAAAACTGTAATGGAGTTACGCTTGTTTCGCATGTGATCATCTTTAAATCAATAGCAGATCGGCAATGAACGAAATTACCGTTGAGGGGCAATACATTTCCTTATCATATATAGGAATTAAATATTCGTTTCTTTTCTCAAATAGTGATAATCGTAACGTAATTAACTTTGTTAAAATACACCACTCCTATATTTAGGAGAAGCGCTTCATACAACAGAGATTTTGAGATATCATGTATGTACCGTTAAAAAAATGCCCATGTATATATAAAAGAAAGTCTTTTAGAAATAGTGGTAATAAAATAAAACACTTGAAAGCAATTACAGTTTGGGCAAAATGCTTCAATTAAAAGATTAACCAATGAGTTTTTATATGATTTCTTAAAAATCTAAATGTTTTTTTATTGAATGGGTTATGAATATTTCCATTAGAAACTGGAAAAATCTATATTAAAAGCACAAACAAATGTTAGTGAAGAAATCTTTAAAATGGATTTAAAATTCTTTTAACCGCAATTCTAATTCTATTGTACAATAATATTGATTTAATCGTAAATTTTCGTGCGATACAACTAGTTATACTGAAAACAGTTTTAGAAATGACTTTGCACAAATTAATAACTCAAAGAACTTAAGCAAATTCACAACTAATAGTTAAATCTAAAAGAGGAAGTTATCAAAATTTTCATTATATTGAAATTATAGATTGAACTGCTCTTTTTCGTGTTCAAATTCAAATGATATGAAGGAACAATATTGCCAAACAAACTTGTCACCGTCGTGAACACTGATTAACATTCTTTTACGCTAATGTATCTCATTTGTAAGTACCTCTTGTATTGTACTACTCGCCTTGTAAGTCTAACCATATATTTAGCGGAGCATGGCCAAGTCTGACACTTGCGCCAAAAATCCAAACTCACTCACTCGATCACCGAAGGCGGCAAGTTCATATTAATGCTAGAGTTCGTTCAACATTTGGGGTCATGATGAACAAAAGAAAATATATTTGGACAAACTTATTTCGTACCAAACGCCTTGGGCGACCAGATTATTTGCCGAGAATTTAATTTGGACTGAATTTCTTATGCGTAAATTGATATAAATGGTTCCCTTAACAAAACATTTCTGGTGATAAAAAAACACTTTGAAGCCTCTAAATTCCAATTTAATATCTCTTTTTCAGTGTTAACAAAAGCACAATTTAATATCTGCTGAGAAAAATTTCAATAAAATTCTGCTTCTATCATTTATACCGAAGTTTCAATTAAATGTGTCTCCTTCTCCAAATTCTGATTCAAATGTTTTAATGGTGCCAAACTCGCCATTCACTTGCAGAAACATTAAAATTAGTAAAACGGTGTCCATCTTGAATAGAACTCTAAAAATAAAAATCCTTACGAACACATTGTTTTTATTGCTTCAAGGAAAATTAATGCCAAATTTGAAGAAAATTGAACTGTGCGTTTGAACGTGATCTAACAAACACATTTACAGACAGACACAATATGACAGGTGAAGTTTCTCTTTGTTCAAATCGTATACAAGAAAATAAACGGTTGAAAGTTGTTTATATTAAAAATACATTTTATTTTCTGAAGACATATGAGAGTATTTAAACTGACTATGAACGTATGTATCAACAAACAGAACAATAAATAAAACCTTTTCCTTAAAATGGTTTTATTTCATGATATCACTGCATCATTCACTGACGTGTATTATTTTATATTGTTTTCCTTAATTTTCGTTTCCATTTAAACAATAATGAGCTAATTGTCTGCATAATAATGAAGCCAGAAGGGAAAAGGTCAAAATAAGTTCATTTTTCAGCATCGTTACAAGTATTATATTATGTAACTTGTAGTGCTTAGAACTTCAAAACTTAATTTTAAAATGAAAACAAAATAAGTAATGACAACTGGTGTTTTAATATTTAGAAAAGACATAAAATGATTCGTGGAAGTCTATGTTAAAAAAAAACATTATAGGTTCTTATGCAAATAATAAGAACAATTTATATTTTAAAGTTCAAACAGACCTTCTAAAGACTCTAAATTTATTAATGAGATATTTCTACTGTAAGGTACAGATAAAAATAGATATCCTCAAATAATAGACTATGTTTTGTTAGAGAGAACAATGAGGACACATTATTATCATCAATGCTCAAACATAGAAATGATTCCGAATAAAACCCGAGTCGGAATTTAAATGTAGATAATTCAGAAAAGGAACTAATTTATGAAAGCTTCTGGTAAAAAAAATTCGTAATTGCTAGCAGTAAGACATTAATATAGCATCATCATTTTATTTTTCATTGAAGGAATTGATAAGGTCTCTTTGTGCGAGTAGCTAAAGTATAACAGAAAAAACTTAATCAGCTTACATAAGGCCATTAGACGTCTCGGATGAGCCGACACAGTCCCGAATTTTCATTAGTTTGCTCTTGATTGATAAAGTGTTATATTAAGTTGTAACTAAACGTCCTGCATTTTCCTGAATTTTACTTATTGGTAAATACAGTAAAACGCTTCTGCTCAACGCCACCCCTCTTAATGGCCGTTTCACACGGAATTTTGGGCCACAGACTTAATATTATAATAACCTCTATTAGTGGTATCTCAAACTCCTTTGAGCTGCTAGGTTTCTCATTCCTTTCATGTTCATTAAAATACATTCCTTTCATATCTCTGACCTCGGATCTTGTATTAAACTAAAAGGAATGAAATGAAGACAAAAAATTCATACTCTCAACAACAACGCCAGTAATCAGACCGAAGTTACTCATTCCTTTCCCAATGTGAAGAGAAAAGTAAACTTCGGCCTATACAGTAGGACATTCAATATTTCATTTGTGGCTTTCAGGCGCTGATTCGGGCAAAGAAGATGCTGGTGCAACCATCCACAAAAATGAGTTTTCACTTCAACATGCTTTATTTAAAAATACATGATATTTGTGCCCATTCCTCAGCAGCTATCACCGAAACGAGTAGGGATTTATTTTTCCATTTAAAAAAATCTAAAATAACTTACCTCCGAAAAGGCTGAAACGTTCAAGTTTCTTTTTTCAAAAAAGAAATTAGAAAGTATTTTCACTCTAGATGATACTTAAAATTATCTTAATCAGAAAAAAAAGAATGAGGGCTTGTTTATATACGTATTTATATAAACAAGTACGAAAGATATTATACGAAACCCCTTAAAGTGACTAATTTTCCTGAGAATGGAAGATTGCCTCCGCAGAGAAGTTTCATTGTAGCTCATATACAAAAAAACCATCAATTCGATGTAATTTTTAAAAAGTTTAAGAAATGGTTAATCTTAAATTTTAAACTTTCCCTATACGTATAAAGTGACTAGATTCGCCATATTTACCGGGCAGACATGATTTAACTCGCCCGTTCGAGTCTATGATTGAAAAACTGCCTCGAAGTTGAAATAAATATGATCGGGCTGTATTGTGCTTCATATAGCAGGCAATAATTCATATCATGAACAAGATTTAATTTTTTAAAAATTAGATCCTGAAGAATTCTTCTAATTTGATATTGTATTTTACTATGTCTTAATATTTATTATTAATACTCGTACCTTTATGCTAGTTGAGACCATGTTTTTTTGTGATTTGTTGTATTGTACCGTTTTAATTTCTGGCCTCCTGTATTTTTATTCTTAATTTATTAATTATTATTATTTTATTTTAATGTTATTTAATTAATAATCAAGAAATTTTGTATGGGAGAGTAAACATTGATTGACAACTTCAGAGCTTTCTTCAACCAAGATTTATTAAATTTAGCCTTTATCTTATGAAACATTGTACCTTGTATCGAATTGTTGAACTTGAATATCGAAGGACTGCCAGTGGCCCGAAATTTGTATGTCCGAAAGGACAAGTCTTCTACTTATTATGGTTATGAATTTTGCTATACCAAGAATATTGTCACCCTAATATAACTAATGCAGATAAATCAGACTGAAGAAAAATGATAAGGCCAATAGCCAATATTTACTCTATTTTATCTCTTCCTGGTATTTTTTTTAAGTTTGAAAATTAATTGCTTTATTCTTTTTATTTTAGTTTGCTTATTTAATGTTTTTAGTGTTTTTGCCGAAATAATATCCAAAGAATTTTCGTGAAACATCCAAATTAAATAAATAAACATTAAAAAATTAAATTAAATTCTGGAAACTTTGAGAAAGATCGATTCTAATTTAATAAAAACTTTGTATTACCCTTTTGCAATGCAAGCCATTAATTTTTTTGAAATATGATGAATAAACATCATGAATGGGTTTAGTTTATTGTCTAGACATAGAATCTAAAAAAAATTTAAAAAAAACTTGCTTCATTCCGAGAGGGATCGTCCCCTTTGGGATCACCCCCCTCATATGAGAACACCCTTAGATACAGCCACTTTGATAAATTCAACAAATATTATTGAATCTTACAGAAAATAATAAATTTAAACTTCAAAAATATTGGAGGAAAACTTTTGAGTTAATTTGCTAAAATTGTGAACGTCCAGAACTGAAAAAATTTCTTATCTCTTAGTTAATGAATTTTCCCAAACTTTATCTCTAATAATTCCTATTCCGAAACGAAATTTCATAAGACTGCTATATACATTCTAAAAGGAGTACTATTAGCCCTATACTAAACCTATTATTTCACAATTATAGTTGGATCTAACGGTTGAGAAGCGAGTGAAATTAGCTGGCACACTGCACCGAAAAGGGCTAAACAAGCATTGAACAAAAATTACAAAAGATGATATCGAATGAAGTACGTTTAAAAAATATGCTGCTATAATCCTATTCGGGAAAATAGCAAGAATTTAAACAATCAATGCCGGTATTTTAATAGCTATGCAAGGAAAACTAAATTTTACTTAGAAATCTTTATCGCAGAGAAGAGAACACATGATGCAACAGTATCGCTTGCTTTTGAAATTCGTAACTAAGTCAAATTAAATTATTCTCTTTTATGCTAATATAATAATCTGTTTTATGATAATGTAATCTCAAATGATAATGCAGTATGCGACACTAAATGTTATTTGCAAGAAGATTCACTCAAAAATCATTCAAAACACTTTACAGGGCAGATCGTTATACCTAGAGCTGAATTTCAAACATTGCAGCATGATCATATTTTAGGTTTGAGTCGTCTGCCTTTATATTGCCTTTAACAATTTACTACTAATTATATAGCATATATAGCACACAAAAATGTTTTTAATATTGGTGCAACTTACGTGTGTTCAGTAATATAACAGAGAGAAAGGATTGTCTTTAAATACTTAAAAGTATTATTAAAAATTTTGCAAAATTAGGCAAAATATTTCAGGGATATAAAATCTATATCAAAGAAAATCTCGGTTTTTAAATTTAGAGTAATGTAAAAATTATTTTCAGGCAATAAGATGCTCCGAATTTATCGCAGAAAAACTTTGTTACATTTTTATTAAGAATTTAATTAAAATTTTGAGAAACATTTGTTAGTGAGCATTTACTGCTGCAGAAGCAACTACCTACTAAAATTGGTAGCTCTAAGTCAAACGGTCATTCATGTGTAGCGTTTTCAACGATGTTTGCATCATTGCATGTCGGAATTTACAGATAGCAGGTCAGCTATTTTGTATGATTTTTATTTTGATATAAATTTCATGAATACGTAACCATGATTTAAAGTTGACGGCTAAATGTTATAAAAAAATCGCAATAGATCTAATTAATAACAAACTTTTTTTCCATTTAAATTTAAATAGCATGAGAGCTTTTAGTCTTTTTATAATCTATTGATGATACCGAAATCTAAACTCTTGTTCTCTTACTGCATTCATGTAGCGTATTCTCTTAAAAATGATTTCATACACCTCATTTACATCCTTACAACGTAATTTGTCCGTTTTGCGGCGCATTTATTTAATAGAATTGAAATTATGATACCGGTCCAAATTCAGAGATTCTCACCTAATTAAAAATGTGTTATTTATGATTAACAGCTTTATTTCTACATCAGCAACGCCATGAGACTGATTATCGCCCCACCTGGCGGAAAACTCCGGAGTTAGTGTTACTATCTCGAAGTTGGTATAAGGCAGAGAGAAAATGTTAGTTTCAAAGTTGTAGACAATTATCGATTTAGTGCAAATAGACACCTTAGCGGACATTTCTATGAAGAACAGAACACTTACAGCGCAAATTTATTTGTTGGCGATTTCTAACTCTGTTACGTGACGAAACGTGTTAAAAAGAGAAGAAACAACTAGCTAACTCAAGATACATTTATTTTCGGTAATCAAACTGCTCTCTGAAAGTTACAATACGCATTTGAGACTTTTTCTAGAATTTCACGTTTAGCATATCAGTTTGCACGCTGGCACAAGCTATAATTATACGTCATCGAAAGTATTCCAATGTTTATTTATTTTATTTATTCAAAGAAAGCACACAACAGTGATAACTCTATTTACAGAGTGCATGATCAAAAACATACAAAAATCACAAGCCACAAAGTGAATTAAAACACAAATAAAAAAAAGTAACTGCAGAGAATACAACAGTTCAAAGCTTAAAACCACGGTAATTATAAAAATGTACACACATAAATGTTTTAAAACGAAAACATGCAATTACAAAAGCACTAAAAACACACTGAGGTTCCAAAAGTCCATGTTGCATACCGTCATATTAAAATTATAAAAAAATCACACAATTTTAAAAAAAATTCAAAACACCAAATAAAAAAAACCATTAAAAAGGCAAGGGTCAAAATGTCAAACGCACACAAACATTAGATCAACGCATAAAAATCTTAATATGTATAGTGAAGCGTAAGAAAAGAAAAAGAAATCAGGTCATGTATTTAAAAGTAGAAAACAATTCAATTTAAGAACAGTAGGAGACATATGATAAATGTCCAGTTCACCAGAGATCCTGTTAAAAGTCTTATAAAATTTATATAACGAGAACCTGTTAATATAATTAAATTTAGAATGCACATTAGGAAAAGAAATTTGGTTCCTTAAAGATCCGGCAGGCACAGCGAAATTTATAGCGCTCAGTATATCAGCACAATCGATCGAACCATTGATTACCTTGTAAAAAAAAGAACACCAGAAACATCTCGTCTGGAACACATAGGTCGCATAAAAATCCCAAAAATTCCCACAGTATATTGGGGAATAATTGTCCGGAAGATAACCTTTTCTTCGATATTTGTGCATGTTTTGTGACGTCACAATTTCAGAAACCAGGAAAAAACTGAGAAAGTATCAGAATTTTTCCCTTTGTACATTTTTAAAAGGTTTTCTAATCACACTTTACAAATCCATCCATTATTCTATTAAGCATGCATTTGCAAGTGAACAGAAAAAATTTCAAGTAACTAGAGTAAAAAGAAATTGACTTTTAGCTTTTTGTAGCAGACACAATTTTGGAAAAAAGGAAACTGAGGAAAACAGTTTTAAAGATTTCAAACACAATAAAATTGTAATAAAAACAAATTACATCAAGCTAGTTTTTTCATAGCAATAACCTGAAATTTGCATGTCCTAAGGTATCAATTTTATTAATATATATTATTACTATATTTATTAATGAGCATCAACATGTATAGGGATAGTTAGAAAAATTTAAAAAAATTTACGTTTTTTCAAATTTTTTTAGTCAAAATATTTAAATCAATAATCTGCAGTACTATTTATCAAATATCTATTATAGCAGAAAAAAATTTAAAACTATTTTTATTGAAAAGTTATTGACAGTGTGGAATTTAAACAAAAAGAGAAGCGAAAGCAGTGATGATGATGATGATTCAAATGTGCTTAGTAAATAACTAGAAGCGAAAGCAATAAAACAGTAAACAAACAGAGAATAAGCCGTTACTGTTTGAAACAACTATCTTTCTTTGCTTTCATAGAAAAAATTAGGTGGCTTTGCAAACTTGCACATGAAATATTCCTGATTTAAACATTGAAAATGGGCGCGGCAAGTGATAACGTGTTAGACAAAAGAACTTCATATCTCAATAAATATTTGTCTGATTGTTTTGAAACTTTCAGATTATTAACTCAAAGGGTCAAGGATCATTTTCCACTCAAAATTGGAAAATCGATATTTTCATGGATTTCCCGAAATTCTTAGAGTTCCCAGTCCCCTAGGAGCAGTTCAAGGTTTAAGTCCGGCTTACCGGGAACCAGGTCTGAAGGGTATATATATATATATACATGATTTAGCGTCGTTATCCAAATGTTATATAAAAACGCAAACGATCTGAATAAAGAATAATTTTTAACAAGATCACATTATGAGGCTACGATGTTTCGCTTCCGATTGTTTCTTTTCATGTCAAAGTCTAATTTGACAGGACTAATAGGCTTTGCTCAATTACTCAAGAGAATAGTAATGGAGTTTGGCTTCTTTCCTGTGATCTTTAAATCAATAGCAGGTCTGTAGTGAGTTTCCGTAATGGCCATCGAGCTGCAGTACAATCCCTGATCATATAATCGCTGTCGAATTTTTTACAATTTTCTAACAATGCACCACTCTTATATTTAAGAGTAGCGCTTAATAAAAGGATT
>BGPR01030795.1:7131-18441 GCA_013235015.1 Araneus ventricosus
CGCGCGACAACTCGTCCGGATTCTACTCGACGAGACGAAGAGATAGACACCTCGCACGACCCCCCTGTGACGAAAATCGACATACTTCAATTTTCCGCGCACGTATATACGGAATTCGGCTTCCGGAGCCCGTATCTCGCGAACCGCTGGGCCTATGGAGTCGAAACTTGCACCGAAGATATAAGTTTATCGAAACTTTCGAACCGAATCATTTTTTTTTTCGAATTTCGACCGATTTAAAAATTTCGAAACCCGGTCTCGAACCCTATTGGGACCCGGTTTCGCGAGACAACTCGTCTGGATTCTATTCGACGAGACGAAGAGATAGACGAGAGGCTGATATCTTCGGTGGATTTTTTTTACTATATAAAGGGTTTACACATCGTAATCATGTTCGTACATACGTATGTCATTCAAGAGCAAACCCACGGTGAATTCTAAAAGAACGGAACTATCTAATATACTAATATTAATTCTAATAATAATAATTATGAATATGAATAAAGATTTTATATAATGAAACATCCTAAACTTTGTACGTTTAATTCCTCGTTTTAAATTTGTTTCTGAACTTCATGTTTGTCATTCAGATTAAGATCGACGACGAACGGAATCTTCACGGTGCTGTCGTCGAAGGAACTGTGTATTGGAAGGCTATGCAAATAGTAAGTCTTATGGGTTACCGGGCTAATTCGGAAATCATTAGACTTTATGTCAGTGACGTCATTAGAATGTCCAATCTCGTACCCAGAGATCGAAACACGAGCTGCGTCATTCCTAAGCAGGCTAAAATGATCACCAACGATCAAGTGTTCTCTCTCGCCACCAAAGTTAAAAAACCTTGCGATGAATTCGTTATTTTATTTTCTAAACTTTTCACCCAACCTTTGAGGGCAGATCCTAAAAGAGACATCCATTACCTGATACGATACCCCGAACTAACATGTAAAGATCCTGCTGTCATGTACATAGAACCCAACGGTGGTATTTTTTTAAAAGACTTGATCACGAAAACGAAAAATTGCGAACGGATCGCTTTAAATCCAGAAGAATGCAGTGGCACGTTGACCGGAATGCATTCTTCGGAAACGGGCGACGACAAAATGGTGCGGATAAAATTCTGCGGGGAAAACTCTATACCGTCGTATTTGATTGTCATGACCACCAAAAACAGGAAAATTAGATATTTTCCACAAGAGGATTCTTAATTCTTAAAAAAAAAATTTTTTTTAACGACACTTATCCCATAACCGATTTCATTACTTCCAAATTATTTTTTTACAATAATATAGGAAACTCGTCGATTATTTTCAAAGTGTCTCTTTTCTTGATTACTATCTCATTTTTTTGTTATTACCGGGGGGTTGTGCTTTTTCGCATTATTAAAAAAGATTTCGATCTGCTTGTTATAATGAAGTTTAGAATATTTTAAGAGAAGAACCAATTTTTAAAATTCACTACTTTTTTAAACATAAATGCATTAACTTCAAATTTTATTTGCAGATTCGCTGTATATGGATTTTAAAGTATATCTAATATTCGCTTAAATATAAATTTTTTATATATTTTATGTAGTTGACACTGAGGAAAATTAGCACTAACTAAATAACTGAATGCTTATCGCAATTATGTTTAAAATTAAAATTGTCATTTGAGCATGTTTATAATTGATCATCGTAAACATAGACTTCTCTAATTTTTTCAACAATTTGTATAGATTTCTGATGAGCCTTTATGCACTTTTATCGATAAATCGATAAACTCTACAGTCTTTCCACTTAATTTCAACATTGATTGATTTTTATGATATTCATATTATGAAGTATACGTACTTTAGTATATGACATTATATAGGTTTAATTTTAATCGGTTTTAAGATTCCCAAACTGTATAGTGGTTAAAGCGCCGTTCTTAAGATCCTAGGTTCAATCCCCCAAAAATATAGAACTTTTAGTAATATGTACACGTATGTAATATATAATACATTATGTATATATTGGATAATTTTACATTGTTCTAGGATGCCCTGAAGTGTATAGTGGTCATGGTGTCATTTTACCATCCGAAGGGTCCCAAGTTCAATCCTTCCTCGTATGTATGGTGATACAATATAAAGATAGGGTCCCTGGGTCTAAACTTTTTATGACCGGTTCTAGGTTCTATAAATAGCAACACGAAAATTGGAGAGCTGACGGGGAGGTTTGGGAGTGGTATTAAAAAAAATATATAACATATAATAACATTATACATATAAAATATAACATATTTGTATATTTATTCATATGCGTTTAATTTTACTTGGTTTCAGGGTTCCCAGGCTGCATAGTGGTCAAAGCGTCAAGTCATAAGGTCCTGGGTTCGATTCCCTCTCCAAAACAATAGATCCTTTAATATATGTGTATAATAGAAGTATTCGATAATCGTGTCATGTCATTCCAAAGTTTCATTATCTCTTATATATTCCTAACAATGAAAAAATATTTCAAGATAGGATAACTCAATTCATAGAGACTACGACTCTTAAACCGCGACAAACGGGAGAAAATGTCAACTTATATCTATGAAACAATGTAATCCTCAAACTCACTTTTTTTAAAGAAATAGTTAGAACATAGCATGATACATATTCAGTAACCATTTTATGTAAAAATATGCAATCGCGTTCTTGAGATATTGTAGGGGTAATATTTTGAAATATAGTGCCTCGAAGAGACAAAGAGATAATATATTTTCCATATTCCAAGGTTATATTTCCTTAATTATTGTAAATACATGAGCGTTATTCGGAAAATATACTTAATGTAGTGGCGCCATCTACCCGCGTGACGAAATACTAATATCTTTTTTGAAAATATTATTACGGGAATGTACTTAAACATGACGCAATCGTATACTTAATCTAGTGATGCCATCTACCCGCGTAGATTATTTCATATATCATATTTATATAAATTAATTTTATATTGTTCTGGGATGACATGATGCAATAATATTCTTAATCTAGTGATGCCATCTACCCGCGTAACGAAATACTAATAAGTCCCATTCTCCCTTTGAATATAGACCATTATATGTATTATTATTGTTAATGTATACATATACAATGAATAGATTATTTCATATATCATATTTATATAAATTAATTTGATATAGTTCTAGGTTGCTCGGAACTGTATAGTGGTCATGGTGCCCTTTTAGCATCCGAAGGGTCCCAAGTTCGATCCTTCCTCTTATGTATGTTGATACAATATAAAAATAGGGTTCGTGGATCTTAACTGGGGTTATGACCGGTTCCAGGTTCTATAAATAGCAACACGAAAATTAGAGAGCTCCCGGGATGGTTGGAAAGCGGTATTTAAATATATATATATATATAACATATTTGTATATTTATTCATATAGGTTTACTTCTACTTAGTTTTGAAGTTCCCAGACTGCATAGTGGTCAAAGCGTCGTTCTTCAAATCTTAAGATCCTGGGTTCGATTCTATCTCCAAAACAATAGATCCTTTAATATTGTGTATAATAGAAGCATTCCATATTAGTGCCATGTCATTGCAAAGTTTCATTATCTCTTATATATTCCTAACAATGAAAAAAATATTTCAAGATAGTATAACTCAATTCACATAGAGACTACGACTCTTAAACCTGGACAAACGGGAGAAACTGTCAACTTATATCTATATGAAACAATGTAATCCTCAAACTAAATTTTTAAATAAATAGTTAGAACATAGCATGATACATATTCAGTAACCATTTTATGTAAAAATATGCAATCGTTCTTGAGATATTGTACGGGTAATATTTTGAAATATAGTGCCACGAAGAGACGAAGAGATAATATATTTTCCATCTTCCAAGGTTATTAGTCCAGTCAAATTGTAACAAAAAAACTCGAATGGTTACATTAATTAGGGTAGTTCCGATTTTTTGATATGTTGTATGGGTTGGTACAATGTTGAAAAATCCAAGTTTTCCAATTCCCCCCACCACCGCGGGCGCCGCCATCTTGAAAAAACCGCTCAATTTTTAAACTTTTCCCTGTTTTTACAAAATATCTTCTAAAGTATTGGTCTGACAAAAAACTCATTTGCACTTTTATTAAACTAGAGAACATTGTCTACAATTTGAGACAAAAATGAAATTTGTAGCTCTAATACTTCCCGAGATAGACCTCTTTGAAGTTTGAGAATTGTTTTCGAAAATGTAAAAATTACAGATTTTTGGTCAGTGATTGCTTGATAGCAAGTAAATGGTGAATCATACACTAAAGTTTGACTTAACAATTATAGTAGAGGTAAATAGCTCAAGTTTAAGACCAAGCCTATTCTTATAGCTCGTTTACACTAAAAGATACAATCTTTTGAATATTTATGTAGTTTTTTAGGAAAACACGTGATAACTTAATACTGACAAAATCAATGTTTTATTAAAAAACAAAAAGGTTCATAGATTGTTAAGTTTGTATATCACATATATTCAGTTGTTCTGTGAATTATATATCGATAAATACGTAAGTAAATAAATAAATGATAAATAATTATAAATAAATTATGCACCACACAAATTTCATGAAAAAAAGTATCTGTTGAACCACAACTTTACATTTTCCTAACTTTTGAAGGGCCCGCGCCTTGTCCCTTGTTGTTTTGGCTCCCATTCCGCACATAGTAACATTACACTACTTACAATTCAATGTCTTCACACTCCAATTGTTCATCAACCATGTCAATTGGTGCTGGAGCATCTCCCTCTTCAGACTCCTTGTCTAAAATGACTGGCATTGGATTTTCGCAAGACTATCCAATGCAATGTTTGCATAGTGAAGAACAATGCAGACCTGCTTTCCTGCGTCCACATGCATTCGTGCAACCTTTTTTGCAAGTACAGGAAATGCATTGAAGGAGGGACTCTGGTGCTGGATCCTTCTCTGATTTCTTAGGGAAGAGGCCTGATGGAGCATGCATCCAGCCCCATTTCAAGGGATCTTTTTCGTTTCCCAACCATGTTTGCACCTGGTGGTAACTTCTCATGGCAGGCAGTTGAGCAGCATCGGTAGTTGGTGGCAGTCTAGCGAGGTTAAATTTAGTTTTAGCTGCAGCTTTAACAAATGAGTGGTACCTTAGTTCATCAAGGTTTTGAGTTGCTGGATCTCCCCCATACAAAGCAACAAGAACATTTTCCCCTGCTTCTGTTACTTGCTCTGTTGTTGCTTGAGGATTAAGGAATGTTGCTGCTCTATTCAAAAGTTCTTCATGTTTCAAAAATAAACTAATAAATTTGTTTTTTCCTTGTCCAAACAGTGCTGATGTGATATCACAACCACTAATAGCATAAATAAACAAAAGTTCATTCGAGAATTTATGATTAAACGATGTGGTTGAGTAATAACTATCTGGCGTTTTCCCTCTTCCACACTTTTGGAAAAAACCATTACTGTGCGTCGATGCCAATGCAGTTAGGAGAACTAGAAGGTCAATGTCCTCACCAACTACACGCCCATAGTCATATTGAGGAGCAACAGAAATGGCAGTGTTCACAATCGTGAGGTCAGCATCTTCGACTGCCTGCGGCACGCAGATATTAGCTTTTTGCAAAGCCTTCTTGAGCAGTTCGATAAAACGTTTCTTATTACATTCATTTACAAGGAGCTTTTCTTTTGTATATTGTAACACTGTTTCTTCGTGAAACATTACATCAAGAGAAAAATGGGCTGCCCGTCGAAGTCGTTCACAATTTTTGGTGCTCTTTTTGTCATCATCAGGGAAACCATCAAAAATTACAGCTATATCTTGACCGTATTTATTATTCAAGTATTGAACATATCTGTCAGCTATTGCTCCAAATGTGGCTTGTTGTCGCCACACAATTTTGTGCAGTAAATGACCACCATCAACCACGACATACTGGGATCCTTCAGGTTTTACATCCTCTGTAATGGGTGAGAATGATGTATATAATGAAGATTTTGTTCCCTTACGCATGCTCTCTCCTGTGAATAACAAGATAGGAAAAGGTGACAGTTCGAATTTGAAAAATGCTTTTAAATCGTCATCTGACTGCTTTGCTATGCATAACCTGTGAAAAAGTATATCGGGATCCACAACAATGCTGATGTTACAAATTTTGACGGAACTGTTAATAGAAGCAAGTGTCACTACTTTGCCCTTCCGTTTGAATTTCACATTTTCGAATTTTTCCCCCATCATTTTTGAAATCATATCTCTCCCAATCTCTTCTGACAAATGGCAGTTTACTTCATTACATCCCACAATTACTGAAGCTATTGACATTATCACATCGATTTTAGGGAATGGATTGTGTTCAGAAAGCCACTGAGAGAGCTTTGCTACATCTTAATTATCCCTGGCTATTCGAGAAGGCCTCGTGTCAACATGTTCTGATGATGTTAATTTTACATCACAGAATTTTTCAATTTCAAAACAAATGTTTTGGAGATGTATCATTCCAAGGGTCCATCGAGTGAGCACTCCACTGAATATATGTGATATACAAACTTAACAATCTATGGACATTTTTTGTTTTTTAATAAATACATTGATTTTGTCAGTATTAAGTTATCACGTGTTTTCCTAAAAAACTACAAAAATATACAAAAGATTGTATCTCGTAGTCTAAACGAGCTAGAAGAATAAGCTTGGTCTTAAACTTGAGCTACTTACCTCTACTATAATTGTTATGTCAAACTTTAGTGTAGGATTTACAATTTACTTGCTATCAAGCAATCACTGACCAAAAATCTGTAATTTTTACATTTTCGAGAAAAATTCTCAAACTTCAAAGAGGTCTATCTCGGGAAGTATTAGAGCTACAAATTTCATTTTTGTCTCAAATTGTAGACAATGTTCTGTAGTTTAATAAAAGTGCGGACGAGTTTTTTCGTCAGACCAATACTTTAGGAGATATTTTGTAAAAACAGGGAAAAGTCCAAAAATTGAGCGGTTTTTTCAAGATGGCGGCGCCCGCGGTGGTGGGGGGAATTGGAAAACTTGGATTTTTCAACACTGTGCCAACCCATACAACATATCAAAAAATCGGAACTACCCTAATTAATGTAACCATTTATGACAATTTGACTGGACTATATGTTCCCTTAATTATTGTAAATACATGACCGTCATTCGGAAAATATACGGGAATGTACTTAAACAAGATGCAATAGTATACTTAATGTAGTGGCACCATCTACCCGCGTGACGAAATACAAATATCTTTTTGAAAATATACGGGAATGTATGATGTAATCGTATACTTAATGTAGTGGCGCCATCTACCCATGTAATGAAATACTAATATCTTTTTTGAAAATATACGGGAATGTACTTAAACATGACGCAATCGTATACTTAATCTAGTGATGTCATCTACCCGCGTGACGAAATACTAATATCTTTTTTTAAAATATACGGGAATGTACTTAAACATGATGCAATCGTATACTTAATCTAGTGATGCCATCTACCCGCGTGACGAAATACTAATATCTTTTTTGAAAATATACGGGAATGTACTTAAACATGATGCAATCGTATACTTAATCTAGTGATACCATCTACCCGCGTAACGAAATACTAATAAGTCCCATTCTCCCTTTGAATATAGACCATTATATGTTATGTATTATTATTGTTGATGTATACATATACAATGTATAGATTATTTCATATATCATATTTATATAAATTAATTTTATATTGTTCTAGGATGCTTGGAACTGTATAGTGGTCATGGTGCCCTTTTAGCATCCGAAGGGTCCCAAGTTGGATCCTTCCTCGTATGTATTTTGATACAATACAAAAGATAGGGTTCGTATATCTAAACCGGTTATGACCGGTTCTAGGTTCTATAAATAGCAACACGAAAATTGGAGAGCTCCCGGGAAGGTTTGGGAGTAGTGAAAACCCGGGGTGGTTTGGAAGCGTTATTAAAAAAAATAATAATAATATATTGTTACAAAGCTATAAAATCGTTTCCCTGAGATTCTAATCTTGGCAACAAACTTGGCGATAAATTTGGCGACAAAAGGAATTCTCTAGAAGGACCTCGAACTTTCAACATATTTCTACTGGTTTCATGAACTTTCTAAAGATTATGTCACTTCCTACGTAATGAAGTCACTTCCTGTTGAAAAGTATAAAAGGCAAGCTCTCAAGCCAAGAAGAGTCAGTTGGATCTTGATCTACAAGCAAGCTGGTGAGCTAATGGGAAACCTTTGAGTGCTGTGTTGAGATTTAATGGTAATCTCTGTTGTGAATTTTTACAAGTGCTGCTTTAATACTTGTGTTTCATTTCTTTGCTTAGAATACCTGTAAAATAAAAAGCTTTATTTTTGTAATCCTCCTTATTGGACTGTATTCACGTATACACACAAGACGATTTTGTCACATTTGGTGTCAGAAGTGGGATTGAGTTTCTTCTGTGTATGCCTTGGACCAGAGCAATGGATGAAAAGTTTGTGAAGTTGTTTGCCATGATGGCAGAGATGAAAGCCAGATTGGAAGACAAAATAGAGGATGGACAGGAAGAGATGAAAGCTGGACAGGAAGAGTTGAAAGCTGGACAGGAAGAGATGAAAGCTAGACAAGAAGAGATGAAAGCTAGACAAGAAGAGATGAAACCTTTACAAGTAGAAATTAAAGATTCGACAAGAAGAGATGAATGCCGGATTGAAAAAGAAAATGGAAGCTGGACAAGATAGAATGGAGCAGGTTCAAGAAGAAATGAAAGTTCGACAAGAAGAGATGAAAGCCGGATTGGAAAAGAAAATGGAAGCTGGACAGGAGATAATGGAGCAGGTTCAAGAAGAAATGAAAGACCTAATCCGAGCTGGCAAAGAAGATATGAGAGTTCACGTCGCGAGTCAAGTGGAAGGAATCAAGGATCACGTTGATGGATGTATAGGAAGAATGGAAGAGGAAGTCCAAGGTATGAAAGGAAAGATCGAGGAAGTGAAAACTGAAGTTCAAGAAAAGATGAGCGACCTAGAGAGAAGAATTAGTGATCTTGAAACTAGACCAAACAATTTCCCGACAAATCCGGAATTCATGTATTCGAGGCCGACGGTTAAACCCTTGACATTCGACGGGCTAACATCATGGACAGTTTTTAAGACTCAGTTTGACGTTGTGAGTTCTACAAATGGATGGACGGATTCTGTGAAAGCCAGTCAACTTGTGGCATCGCTCCGAGGGTCAGCGGCGGAGGTTCTTCAAGGAATTCCAGCTGATAAGTTGACAGACCTAACGACCATCGAGAAGGCTTTGGAATCCAGATTTGGAGATAGCCACCTGACGCAATTTTATAGAACTGAACTGAAAACAAGAAGACAGAAGCCAGGAGAAAGCCTTCAAGAATTGGCTGCCGATGTGGAACGACTAATGAGCCTGGCCCACGCCGAGTGCCCTCTGGATGTTCGGGAAAGTTTAGCAGCTCAGTACTTCGTCGACGCCATCAGAGACGAAGACACGCAACATTCAACCAGATTGATGGATGCAAAAGATCTGAAATCATCTCTGACTTATAGTATGAAATATGAGGCTGCGAGAACTGTTTCCAAGACATCCAAACACGTCAGATCAATCTAGACGGAGGATCATATGAGTAGAGAAAGAGATGATAAATTTGAAGTCTTCTTTAACATGCTGGAGAAATTATTAAACAGTAATGTTGCTTTAAAGAAGAATACTTCTCGGCGAAACTCGAACGTGACTTGCTGGAAGTGTAACAAGAAGGGGCACGTGCAGAGGGAGTGCCAGGCGATTACTTCGAACCAGGAAAAACTAATAAACGGCTGTCTTGCGGGGCGAAGGCTCTCCTCTCTGAATAAAGCCCCCGAAGAAGGACCGAGAGTCTCCTCACTTAGCGGGAGGAAACATGGACTCTACTTAGAAGGAGCTATTTGCGGCATCCAGTGTTTGATGTTGGTGGACACAGGTGCAGACGTCACTCTTTTAAGAACAGACTTGGCACAAAAATTAAAGGAAAAGCTTATTTACACGGCTCCTAACATTTCTTTAAAGACCGCTACTGGTGAAATAACAGAAATACGTGGGAAAATGGGTGCGTCCATTGAATGTGGGTCAAGAAAATTTCATCATATAATCTACGTAGCTGACATCACCGATTCCTGTATTCTCGGCCTGGATTTCCTCCAAAAATTTAACTTTACAGTAGACCTGGAAAAGAAGGAGATACGGACAGGAGGAGAGGAAATTCCTGTGTTTTCAGCCAGTGTACAGCATTCAAAGTCGTGCTCCGTAATGGCCAAAAAGAGAACTATAATACCAGCAAGATCAGAATGTCTTATCCAGGGAGTTCCCGAAGTTCCTGGACAGTTCAGATATGCCGTAACGGACTTTCCTAGCCAATCCTCCCAGAAAGGTGTTCTTGTGGCGGCCACACTTGTTGATTTAGAAATGGAAGCCATTCCAGTTAGAGTTCTGAATTTAAACAATAAATCCAAGATTCTGGACAAAGGAGACGTTATTGCGGCCACCAGTGGTGGATATCGTCGCTCGTCCTCAAGAATTTTCTGGAGCACAACATCTTCCGTCAATTTTGGAAAATCTTGAAATACTCAATGAAAAACAGCGAAGTGAAGTAAGGAAGTTACTTAAAGAATTTCAGAACTTGTTTTCAACCTGTGACGATGATGTCGGCCGCTGCAATATGACACAACATAGAATTAACACAGGTAACCATCCACCGATCAAGCACTATCCAAGGCGTTTGCCTCTTGCAAGGAAAGAAGAAGCAGAGCGTCTAGTTAATGAAATGGTGGAAAACGGAATAAGCGAGGAATCGTCAGGTCCTTGGGCTTCGAATATTGTTCTTGTTAAAAAGAAAGATGGATCAACACGATTTTGTGTTGACTACAGGAAATTGAATGAAATCACGAAGAAGGACAGTTATCCTTTACCAAGAATAGATGACACCCTGGATTCTTTGAACGGAAGTCAATGGTTCACGACATTAGATTTGAAAAGTGGATACTGGCAAGTTGAGATCCGACCTGAAGATAGAGAAAAGACAGCCTTCACCACCGGACAAGGACTTTGGCAATTTAAGGTAATGCCTTTCGGACTTTCTAACGCCCCAGCTACATTTGAAAGACTAATGGAGACAGTACTGCGTGGACTATCGTCTGAAGCCTGCTTAATTTATCTAGATGACATTATAATAGTAGGACAGACATTTGAAGAACATTTCAATAACCTTCGTAAAGTATTCCAGAGACTACAAAAAGCCAACCTTAAGTTAAATCCTAAGAAATGCAGGTTCTTC
>BGPR01030796.1:391-18439 GCA_013235015.1 Araneus ventricosus
CAAGAGACCAGGGCTCTTGAGTCGAGGGTTTTGTTCTTAGACGATAATACAATCTATGGGCACAGATTTCTACCAGGAGGGTTTCTTGAAATTGATTTCACGGTACGACAAATGTATCAATGTCGGTGGCGAATATGTGGAGAAATAGCCAAAAGGTTGCACTTTGTTATGCCATTGTATGTTTCTGTTTGTAATAAAGCTTACTTGTGAAAACGCTTGACGAACTTATTTTCGGAACGTCCCTCGTATTTATAAAATTATTTTAAACGCATGAAAGGTCATACAGAGAAGTAAGACAAATTTATAAAGGTGTGAATTCACGTCTAATAACAAGACTATTGTGCATGTCATTTAACACCTAACTGCATGTTTTCTTACTCTGTGTTGTGGCGTCATGTCCTTTTCTTCCCAATACACAAAGGACTCCAAAATGAAATTGTCACGTTGCTCTAACTTATCTTATTAATTATAGCTTAAAACAAACAAATTATAAGAACATGTTACTAAAGAAACATCAAGGATTAGCTCTGAATGTGCTCTATTGATTACTGGAAAATAAAAACTGAAAACAAACAAATAATCATAAAACTTAACGAAAGCAACATTTACGATAGAAAACAATTCTATAAATGTTCCGTAACAATATCATTATTTATAATCTTATTTCTCAAATAATCAGAAAATTTAACGGAAACAACATTTACGACAAAAAACAGTTTTATAAATACTATGTTCCGTAACAATATCTTTATTTTTAAACTTATTTCTGCAACCATATTTTGAAGTATAATCTTCTGTTTGCCACTTTGAAATGTTGTGTAGTAAAATATTTAGTCCTTCAATCTTAAATTTCAAGCAAGAGATAATTCATCACAATGGGCTGAGATATTTTTCCATAAACCTATTAAGGTTTTAAGTAGATTAATTAACGGTGAAGTTTTCACCACAGGAAGAATACAGTGATTATTCAGTTTTGAGCCTTATTCTTCCATTTTTTGTCATTCAAAAATTTCAGTCCACCATCCAGCTCTTTCAAATTACTAGTCATTTGTTGCTGCAACCATCTATTATGATATATTAGATTTGTGGAAAGCATTGGAGCAAAATGAGAAATCCAAACACAAAGTAATTCTCTATTCTCTGCGTATGGTATATTTTTCTTTAAATGTATATCTTATACTAATTCAGAGGATAAAGCGTTCTCAATAGGATTTTTCCGCAAAAAAAAGTATTCTTGTAATTATTCCACACACAAATTCATCCTTACTTTAATAATTAAATAATTAAATAAAGGTGTTAGAAATAGAGTATTAACAACGTTTGTGTTAGATAAGCTACGCATCACTTACACTTCGTAGAATTCACGAAATAATCTGTTATCATTTTGTATCACTTGCTCAAAAAAAAATGATTCCATTAAGAGTCAACTTTCTCCTTTTTTTCTTTTCTTTCTTTTTCTTAATACTAATTATTAATTAAAACAGCAAATTTATTTTTTTAGCAGCCGGTAATGAAAATTCATAATATCATTTTTTCTCAGTGATAGTTTTTTATCCATAAGCTAGTTAAGCTTAATTAAGTTATTCTTAATCCCAAGATGTTCGTTAAAATCTCTGCCAAACGATTTTTTAAAAACTGCACAAAAAACTTCGTTCTTCTTTATTGAGAAAAGAGTTGAAATGAAATTAAGCATCACAAATAGTTAAAGTTATGCTGCATATTAAAAAAAATGGAACTTAATATCGTTTAGAGGTTAGTTAAATGAGTTTTCACAACTTTCTTTATTCTTTTCAGCTATGCTCTTTTCGGAAAGTCAACTCTTGATATCAGTTTTTTTTTATCTTACTAAGTATACTTAAGCTACACAGTTATTAAAAGTTATGCAGTTCTTTGTTTCTTTTTTCTTCTTTCTTCACATCGTAGCCTTTCCTATTGCTGTTTTAAGCGTCACTAATGATTCTATTATAATTAATCACAAAATGTGATTGGCTGTGATTTTGCTGAGTCTTATCACAGGAACGCTTTTTTGTCATCTTTATCTTGTTCCAAACTGATGTCGTCTCGCGTAAAATGTTGGACTGTCTAGAAAAATGCAAAAATTAATTATCTCTAAAGTTTTCAAATTAATTGCATATTGGATGGATTGTTTAGCAAACCCTTGGGCGGGCATTTTGGGAACCAAAATGAAAAACAAAAACATAACATGATTTTGCATAATAGCATAAATAATTAATTTTGATAATACGAATTAATAATTACTCGTAATTACTACAAATTCTGAAATACAAAAAAAAATAATTGGAATGGACTGCGATTAAAACTGAAGCGGGAAATCTGGTGCTTTCGAAAAAGTTGAAAACTACTGCTTCAAAACCGTATCAAGCTCTAAATAATTCAAATTAATTTAAACAAAATACCTGAAATTTCTCTGAAGTCGAAGTACACTTAAGCATCATTCCATTTTAGGCAAGTCTTATATGAATTAAAAATAACTAATTTTTTCTATATTCTGCTCCAGCTTTCTTAACTTAATGGAGGAACAAAAAAACGTCAAATAGCGTGGTATATTTGTATATACCCTAATTAATTGAGGCATTGAGAACAAGAGTGGATCAACACAATATTTTTGTTAAACTGAGCTAGGCAGAATACTGAACTGGAAAACACGTTTCCTTTCTAAACCAGTTCTTTCAAACTCAGTCTTATTTCAATTTAAAAACATCTATTTTTTTATATTCTCGTCCAGCCTTCTTAACTCAATTGAGGATCAAGAAACAACAAATAGTAGTGAAAATTTGGTCATTCAATACTTAATTGAGGCTTTCAGAACAAGAATGGTTCAATACACTAGATCAGAGGTACCACCAGGGGTACGCGAATTCAAAGTTTTTAATGGCGGAAACAAGAAAACGCAAGGTATTACGATCAAAACATCTTTAAATTATAGGTAACTAACGCTTACCTTTGTTTTGGTCGTCTCAGGTTTTCTTCATACTGGAGTGGCTTTTATATTATCTGAAATCTCTTTATTATGTGGCAGGTATGTAGTCAGGGAGTAAATCTTTAAGAATGAAAATATTTAATAATGATTAAGTTTACATGACTAATTTTATATTTACATAAGTTAGAAAAAAGGGGATTACAATGACGCGCGTAGAAAAGTTGGCCGCTAAAACCAAGAGAGCAAGGTAAACAAAACCCCTGGTGGCGGGGAAGGAAAGTTCTCTTCAGTTAATTTCAGTCCCTGGTGGTTTCCGACACAAGGGATTAAAAAAGTTAGAGAACTTTGTTTCTCCAAGTGAATACTTGCTATTTAATAAATATAGCACTTGAATAGATGATTATGAACGAAGTGTAATTTTTAGCTATCCACATAAGTTAAGACGAAATAATTGCAATACTGGTTTATTTGCTTTGGCGTTGAACTTATTCTATTGTAAAAATTGAATAAAATGTAAAATCAAAAATAACTCCTGTAAATATTATTAATCTGAGTCATTTCACTCATAAGCTAACCTTAACAATAGTGATAGAAACTTCTTTGATAGACGGATGTGGGGGAGGAGTTGGATATGGTAGTAGAGAGGTACGCGAAAACGAAGAAAATAATCAAGGGGTACGCGAGAGGAAAAAGTTTGGGAACCCCTGCACTAGATCAACACACTATTTTTGCTAAACTGAGCTAGGCACAGTGGCGGTTTTTCTCACAGGTGCTAGAGGCGCACGCTTCGTACCTAGAGACTCTGATAGGGCCTCAAAATCTATTCGACATACATCACAGTGTTAAGCCTACTGTGAATTTACGACATTGGGTAAGGCAAGGGTATTGAAACAAGTTTGCGCCTGTGGCCTCATATTGTCAAAATCCGCTACTGGCTAACCATCATACTGAACTGGAAAACAACTGGAAAGGTTTTAATTTCTAAACCAGTTCTTTCAAACTCAGTCTTATTTGAATTTCTATCTATTGAAAACGTCTATTTTTTATATTCTCGTCCAGCATTCTTAACTCAATTGAGGATCAAATGGCAACGAAAATTTAGGCATTCACTACTTAGTTGAGGTGTTGAGAGCAAGATTATATCAGTCCACTGGATCAACGAGTTTTAATGAATAATCGATAGCAATACGTGAAATATTCATAAAATGTGATGCCAAACTCAGTTAAGCGAAAATTATAAGTTAGTCCACTCCAGTTTTAAACGCCTCTGTTAACAAAAATAAAATACATCTTCTCGAAATTCTCTTTATTGCAAACACCTTAAAGGCAGCCTTGCCTTGAACTTGAAAGGTAAACCTCAGAAATAAAGAAAGACCACTGAATAACGTAGTATCCTTTTCATAATTTTGCATCAAGAAGTCAAAATTGTTCTGTCAATATATTGGTCATAGCATTTTAGGAGGATACTCAATTTTATTCTAAAATTTTTTTCCTTATTTTTCCAGGAAAATTTTTTGCTGCCTTAAAAGCCTATAAAAAACCCACTATGGACTCATTTCATAAACCTTTCAAACAAGTTGCGTAAAACAATGGTATTTCTTAATTACTATTTTTCCTAGTTGTGAGAAAGGAATGAATTCATTTGTTTCAAATGCATAAAATTTCAAAATATTAAAATATAGAAATATTTCATACTGCGATGTAGGAAAGGTAATTGGTGTTCTCCTCATTGATCAACTTATTTTTTGGATTTAACTACCCAAAATAAAATCAAAAATATTTCGTCTTATGATTTTTAGTGATATAAAATTTCTCTATGGCAAAAGTTTTAACTTGCTTATTTAAATCTGTATAATCTTTAAGAAAATGTATTTCAATAACAATAATTTAAAGGTAAGCACATAAAAATAAGCAAAGTTAAAAGTTTAGTTCAGTTGAAAAAAATTGAAATTTATACACATAAAAACACCAGTGGAAATCCGTTTGATCTAATACAAATTATTAATCCTTGCCTAACGAAAATAAAATTCATCAGAGGTTATGGAAGGAAAGGTTGGCTATAAATAATCAAATATTAGAGTAAGTATCTTTAAATAATGAAATATAACAAGAAGCATTTCTAAAAATACATTCTAACCTTGAAAGAGCATTTTCACAGCTTTTTCAAATACAAAAGATAATTTATTTCTAGACCATACAGCACACGGTATAAAAAGTTTTCTTTTATTGTGAGAAGAATATGATTTTATTTCTTGAATGTAATTTCTCATTAACAGTTTTTCTCTCAGATTCTCCCTGAATACAGTACAACCCGGGTAAACCGAAGTAAAGGCGAGAAGCCATTTCGGATAACGACTTTTTCGGTTAAGCCATCAACATCTATAACTATATTATATCTGATTACACTATGTGATTCTGAAATGATTTGAGCATAGAAAGAATTCAAAACTCCCTTTGTAGGCTATACTCATGTTCTTTATTAAAGTTACGCCTCCGTCGGGCTCAATATTCGCACCGGTGAGTTCGAGCGCAATGCGCCTGACAGACAATGGTAAACAATATCTTAATTAATACTGTTAATTCCCGTTAATTTTAATTTTAGCATTCTAAAATTAATCATTGACCTTCTTGCTTTAGGAGGCTTAAAGAGAAAAAAGTGGGATATCGTTGCAAAAAGGTCTCGCCTTCTCGATTATATCCATTCAGTACAGTACGTGTTCTTTGGATTTGCAATTTCAGAGCCATTTCGGATAACCCCAGTTTAGTCTAATCCGAGTTCGGTTAACCGGCAATTTACTGTATACGTGTCCGTAGCTTCTGTACCACTCTTGCCCCGATCTCACCCACTGATGTGATCTCTATTAGCTTGTGTTTAAAAACATATAGAGAACGCAGTAACGCAAAATAAACAACTAATAGCAGAAAAGCCAAATAAACCAGGAACAAAAGAGCCAAAAGTGTAAAAAGAGTGCATTGCATCCAGAGCGCAGAAAATGCTGCTGCATCTGAAATACAATAGAATACAAAGATTAACGAAGAAATGAATAACTAAGCTAACCTTAAAGTCATATTTAAAAGCAGAATTGTCGGAAAGAATCCGGCCTTCAGTCAGCCATTTTCTTGTTCTCGGTCGGAGAGGTAAGTCGCTTCTTTCTTAGTGAAGTGCGGTATATTTGTCTTTGTAAAGTATGGTATTTTTTTGTTATAATGACGGCAAATTAGCTGATTATTTTGTGTTTAAAAATCTTTTTTTGAAACAAACTTTTTCCAGCGTAACTGTTTTGATATGTCGGAGTTTCATTTGCGGCTAGTTTTTCCATTGTTTTCCGTTTCTCTTAGGATTTTTCGGGTTACACGAAGCCCTTTTTTAGACAATTTGTCAGATGTATTATGAAAAAAAATCCATCTTTGAACCCCTCCTACTTGTAACCCTTGATAAAGTCTGTAAGGCCGGATTCTTTTCGACAATTCTTCTACTTTTAAATATGACTTTAAGGTTACCTTATGTATTCATTTCTTCGTTAATTTATGTTTAAAACTTTTCATTGCTTTAGAAAGTATCTTGCAATCCAGCTCCTTTCCTTGCTATTCCCTAAGGATTTTTACCTCGCAATTTTCTCAAACAAATCAGACGGAAGTATGCGTGATGTGATTCTGCTTTCAAGCAAAATAACTAGTTTATTGGCAAAAACGCAAACACTGAGAATAGCATTCTAAGGTAATGAATTCTTATGAAAGAAACAAAGTTAGTGAATCGATTGATATGCTGTTTTCAAAGAGGGCAAATATATTAATAATTGCTGGCTCTTTCTAGTCAAGAGTTTTGGGAAAAGCGCACTTTTAAATAAAGCAAAACTAAATTTCTACTCGTATGCCTAGGTATGATATTCTTGGTAAATAGTTCGGTATTATCCAAGAGTTTTTCCTATTTTGGACTCTTAAATACCGCATTATCCAAACATCCACCTACAAACCTTTGTGGGCTTTGGAAAGCTATTCGAGAGTTATGTGACAAAATACCTCTTCCGATACCACAAAAATAATGATTGTCATGAAAGCTATGATGTAGAAAGATAGTTAAGACTACGGGCTATTACACTGAACATTTCAAAACAAAAAAAATATGTAAAATAGGTCATAAAATACCATAAAAGTCGTCTAAAAATGTGCGAATACCCTCTGTAATTTATTATACTACAGTGTCACACATTCTTGTTATGTTTATAACTTCTTATAAAATTAATTTAATAATTTCCAAATATGTCACTGAAGTAAATTGAAATAGAGCATGAAAAGAAATAAAAATGGTTTTCAAAGCACATGAGTAGGACGTTTTATTTTAATTATATTCTACTTTTCACCATACAATTTAAAATTCATTATTATTAATATTATTGAATCCTTTCTCAAATTCATTAACAGATGGCGAAACTTGTATGGAATCAAAATTTAATTAAATTAACTAAAATAGTGTATTGTCATCCAGAATGCACGTGCACAAAATTTCAAAATGTACAAAATTTTCTGTTTTCCTACCATGTTAGTCTTATGGTCGGAAAGAAAGATTTACAGAGATTCTTAATGCATGCCAGCCAATGACCCCCCAACTTAGAAATTTTGGCGACGAAATGAAGGTTTTAAGAAATACAAGAATCATGGCCCTAACTCTCTTAGGAACCGATATATTGAGATCCTGCTAGAGAATTTTATGCGATTTCACGCTTTGCCCGAAAGCTATAAATAACCGAGGATACTCAAGCGAGCGCTCGGCGTCTAACTGCTAAACAACTCGTATTGCGAATAAAACTCAAAAGACATTCACTCGTTTCAGCACCTCCGAATATTTATAGGTTGCCGACAAGGAGTGACGTCGCATGATATTTTCTAGAAGGATGTCCATAACTCAGTTCTTAAGAGAGATAAGGCCATAATTCTTGTATTTTCTAGAACCTTCATTTTTTCACCAAAGTTGCCAAATTTGTCTCCAAGATCAGGAAGCATTGGCTGGCGTCCATTAAGAATCTCTGTAAATCCTTCTTTGTGGCAATAAGACTAACATGGCAGGGAAACGGCATTACAAATTCGTAACAATAAATTTTGTAGATAAAACACTAAAAATGAAATTTCATATTTTGGTCACTTTTTGCTAACTTCAAAATTCTGCCGTCCCTTTAAAGTTAAGTTATTGAATAATCTAAAAAATTATGACAATTCGTTTTAAACAGCAGTTATATTATTGCATGTTGTAAATAATCTCACTGGAATCTTTAGAGAAGGATTTCTGACTAATGGAATTGGCCGAGGTAGTTGCAGGCATGCTAAATAATTTTGACAACTGCAACTGCGGTTCTTTCTCTCACTCTTAAAATGAAGAGTGATGAATGTAATGTTAATGACAAAACTAATTTATCCTTTAAAAGTAATTACGTTCTATTCAAAATAAACAACTGAAAAATTCTTACAATAAGTTTCTTTGTTTCCGAAGAAATGTTTCTTTCATTTTTTTGAAAAAATGGATAATTTTAACTTTAGTAGCTTTTTTTTAAACTTCAGCAAATTTATTTAAAACTTAAAATAATAGCTTAACAATTTTACCTCTTTCTAACTGAAAGAATGCTTCAAAATTTGGAAAATATAAGATTAAAAGGCTTCAAAAAGTCGCTGAGGAAGTCATTACATTCTTATATTATATATTGTACGGACCGTTTTTATATCAACATATCATTTAAGAATTGAAACACTGCATTTTTATGTCAATTACTATAATCAATCTCTGGGGATATTATTATGAGTTAAAAGATGAAAAGGTTCTTTCTCTCCAATATAAATACAAAAGAATGGGAAATTTCCGATTTCATTGTCTTAATTTCTTTTTTAATAAATTTATAAAATTCAATACTTTCAAAAAATGTCTAATAATTAATGCTTAATATGATTTTTATCAATACCCATGATGTATATAAATCCGAAACGAAAATTTAATGTTTTAATTTTTCTTTCACTCACACAAAGAAACTAACAGGTTAGACCGTGGTGGCCTAGTGGTAAGGTCTCAGCTAAGGGGCCGGGGGTTCCAGGTTCGAAACCCGATTCCACTGAAGATCCGTCATTCATTGGGCCTGTTGCACGCTAAATCATATGTAGGGGCCAAACGTCCTCCCTTTGGTGTGGTGCGGAAGCTTGGAGAAGGGATGTCATCTCACGTGTTGTCATCTGACCGTAGTTCAAAATTACGAAGTCCGTTCCAAAATAGCCCTCGTGTTGCCTCAAAACGAGACGTTAATATAATTAAACTAGCTGATTATGCCACTGTCTGGTTTTTTTTTTTTTCGATTAAAGTCAAAAGAAAATAATTAAATTAGTTGCATCAAAGATTCTTTTAACACCCACGAAATAATAAACGTCTGAGCTCAAAGCTGAACTTTGAGTTTTGAAACTGGGAATATACGTTGAGTATCAGAGTCGGGAGATCCATTTCTCACTCATCCATTAAAAATAAGAATACATTTTAATATCATCCATCTACATAAGATCTGATAATAACAAGTGAATAATTTATTATTTCATGTTAAGATTGAATAACAAGTTAAAATAACAGCTTTAGAAGTCTTATATGAATGATAAAGGGAAATTAATTTTCAGAAAGGATCAATATAAAAGCTTATAAAGGGAGCTCTTATTTCTAAAAAGTAGCGTGAATGGCTTTCCAGAAGAAATACATTTTTACGAAACAGATTTTATAAAATAAAAACTAATTACCTTTTCAAAGGCGGAAAAAAGTTATACATATATTAATGATTTAGATGTTTGTAATGATTTTATATTTAGAGCAACTAAAACCTTCAGACAAATATTTTTATAGTATTGTCTGCTACAAGAAATGTTTTCGTTTCCTTGGTGCAAGATTGTCGAGTGCGTACGTGCAGGAGGACAGTTAAAAGGTCACTTTCTCCCTCATTACGAGCGGGGGAGGTTATAAGGTCACTCTGAAATAGCGCCTGACAACAAGTGTGTCCAATCAGGCGTTGTTTTTTCTGTGACGCAAGGCCAGGATGTGAAGAGGGGTTAGACCCTTCACTTCAAAAAAAAAATTATTCGAGAATCGAGACGCGCGGCTGGATGATCGGAAGAAAGAAAAAAAAAATGGTGCATATACTTCGTTCCGGTGTGGACGGTTCGAATTGTGTTCTTTTTGCTCAGTTTTTTGCCCGAAAAAGAGTCTATAAATGCTCATTCATGTAAAGTTCCCCCGTCTGGATTGTAGAACAAGGAGCGGAGGATGAATCCGACCATTGGAGATCGCAGGGACCGAACAGATAAGACCTTTTCCTTTATCAATATATTTTTTACGTATTTCATGGCGGACAACAATTTTTGCGTCCAATTCTTACCCCCTTTCCATAGAAAAAAAGAGAGGAAACATCAGGACTATATTAAAAAGATTTCTCGGACTTTTTGAGTTTCTAGGTTAATACAATATGTTTTTTTTTTCGCGAATGTTGATCAGCATTAAGAAAAGGGGGCCCCTGATAATAAGTAGTCTAGAGATATACAAGTTAATGTCAATTATTGTTTTTGTGTATCAATATAAATAAATCTTTTAGTTCCTTTTTTTCAGGAGTAATTTTTTTTGCATTCATGTCTGACATTGTTAACTCTTCCTTTTTTTATATTTATGCGTGATATCTTTCTTTGTTTTTTATGTTTAGTAAAAAGGATACTTGAAATATATACGGACAAATTAATTTAGCAAAGGCAATTTTTTAATCTAATGAATTGCAGTTTTATATATTTAAGTGTTTATATATTATATTCTATAATATCAAGTTAACAATTTATGTGTTTAAATATTAAGATAACAATTTATGTGTTTAAGTAAACAATTCATCAAGTAAACCACATAACAATTTTGACATTAAATATACATCTGCATTTCAAAATCAAATTCTTCTATCTTTATTGCAAAAACAATTGCAATATTTTCTGTTAAAATAATGTTTTGTCAGTATTTTTTAATGAATGAACGTCTAAGAGAATAAAGGAATCAATATTTTAAGAAATATAACTATTTTTAAATTTATTTTATGCAATCTATGTTAAAAGACAATACACATTCATCAGCAATTACTCAACTGCTGCATTCTTTTGAATTTCTTTAATAAATACAATTAAATAGATAAAAATATTTATGTAAAATAAAGCCACTGGGAGTAACTTAAACCAAACTACAGCAATTTAAACTAATCAAAAAATAAAATAATTTCTTAGAACAATAAGCATTCAGAACTTTTCTTGTTTTTCCACATTTCTAAAAATAAATGGGCGGTATGGTGAAAATAATTTGCTGAAGGAGTAATATTTATTTACTGTAATTTACGCAACTGCCATTTTCTCGTGAAATTCATCAATAAATGAAAATACGTAGATCATAAATATCCCAGAACAATAGAGCAGCTGAATTTAATTGAAATCAAACTAATTAAAAAATTCATCGTTTTTTTTTTTTTTTTTTTTTTTGGAAAGCAAAAGCATTTAGCAAATTTTCCTCATTTTTCATTTTTAAGAATATCATAGACAATAAGCTAAAAAAAATTAAGATACAACTGAAAAAAATAATTTGTCTCGGTATTTTAAGAAAGAAAATATTACAGCAAACTCTGCAGAACAGAATAATTCTGAGAATTTGAGTCAAATTCTGAAAATGAAAGTCAGAAGCACGAATATTTTCCGGTTCTACCACATTAATTTTAAAAACGTTCGACTGATATCTCTCGTTCTTAACAATAAATTCTCGCTAGAATTCTACTTTATATGGCTGTAAAAACCATTGCTTTGCGATTTCCAGACCATTTATTCGCCATTTTGTTCAAATAACTTTATTCTTATTCTCAATTCTCTGATGTTTTCATAGAGTATTTCATTTTCAACAATGATGATGGCTTCCAGCTTTTAGAACTTGCATTTTACTGCCGTTTGATGTCTCTTGTTCGCAAATCGTTTGCAATAAATTCGGAATAATGTTCGAAACAGGAATCTAATCTGATTTACTGAATCTCATAAAGTTTCTTTTCTTCATTGGATGAAATAAATGGTATTATTAGTTAAAAAATTACGGTTGAGATGTTCACGTCTTTAACTTAAATAATAAGTTAGTACATTTTACTGCATCTGTGAAAGAATTTTTTTAATAAAATTATGTTTGTGCCCGATAGTTGAAACATTAATGCATTGTAGCATAACGTAAGTTGTAAATACTCTACCAAAATGATAACAGTTTCAAATCTTTTATGATATTCCGTTATTATGAAAAGTAAGGAAAAATTGCATAAATAAATAAATGTTAATGTTAGGAAATAAATACATTGTGACATATATTTCTTATAAATTTGTTTTCAAAATATAAAAAAAAATTATTATTTGTGAATATTTTCTTTTTGGTGTTCTTTTCGCGTAGTAGATTACGAAATCGTTATATTCAAGAATTTTTGTTATATAATGTCATTCATCGTTACTTAACAAGAATTTGGTGGAAATATTTTTTTTATAAACGTTGGTCGAATTAGGTAAATGAATTGTAATCTCAAAAACTTTGTTCACTAGTTTTGGCAACAAAGTTTTGAAAGATGTTTTTCATAAATCAGTTCTTTTCCATAATATTATTATCCATACTGCAAAATACTGTACTAATATATCCGTACTAATATTACTAGTCACATAATTATTTCTCATAATATCAATATACATGCTACATTACTATAAAATATATCAGAAATTAATTTCGAAATAAATGTATAAGAAAATAAGTACAGAAGTGAAGAAGCCTCAATATTTTAAGTCTAAGTTGTTAGAAATATGTTTGATCCCAATTTTTGGAAAGCTAAGAAATGATTTTACCAACGGAAATAATTAGAACTAATACACTATATTTATGCATCTGTTAATCTAATATAGGATTTCAGTCGAATTTTGGTCATTAATGACATAATAAAATACTTATAACACTTTTTTCCTAAAAATAGATTTTTATTAATCTGTCCCATACCAGGGGTACATCGATACACACGGAAATATAGAAAATAATGATGGTTAATAGGTGTGAGATCAAAACAAAATTTGTTTTATCAATAAAACTTTGTTAAACTTTTAAACATTGATTTGGAATACAAAGTAATAAACATATTTTTTTTAAAAATTAAACATTTTTAATGAGACTCGAAAATTGAAACAAAACTGCCTCAGAAAATAATTTATCTTTACAAATAACATAGGAAAATATGTGTCTGTCTGTGTAAATATACTTTGGAGGGAGAGAATGTGTACCTCGAAGCCGTTTTTTGGAAATTTTAATGAATTAAAAATTAAGGAAAATTTTCGCGTTTTTCCTTGATGACTTACGAAAAACATTAGCACAAAAATAATTTTCACACCATCTAAAAATGCAAAAAATTATATTTTTGATGATATTAACTAAATTTCCGTACAATTTTTCTCACCAATTTTAATAAATTCGTAAAATATATTTTAAACTTAATTTACAGCAATTATTTTTATTTTTGCAATGAAATTCAAAATATTTTCGTAATTTAAACAGATTCTTAATTGCGTGTTTCTCTTGGATAGTTCATTTTTACGTTTTTCACATTTCTGAAGAGGATTTTGCAAAGTAGCTTGCTGTTAAGGCGCATTGATACACACAAAAGATGCGTATCAATGTGCCCCGGAGTCAACAGTATCAGTTTGCCCCAAGAGACGTTTTTACTTAAAACAAGTGGTCACGCAAAATCAAAGCTAAAGAAACTCAAAATTTAATTTAGTTCAGGGGAAAAAAACGTTTTTCCCTACCTTTGGAGTAGATTCCCTGGCAGGAAAATGTAATTAGCGAAAGAAATCACCACAAAACACGTACTTAGAGTAAAATTTACTTCGACTACAAGATTTGCGATTTGATTTATTTGTAAATTTCTTGCATTCATTTTTAAAACTCTTTTGACTTAACGTGGCCGAAAAAATTACCGTGTGCTAAGGGTTACAGTGGTATATATATATGAGGGGATATGAACATCTTGAGCCATTCCAATCATCAAAATTTAAGAACTGTATCAATGTTCCCGCGTATCAATCTACCCCAACTCCCACTACTTTTAAAATTCTAGTCCATCGCCGAGTCTTTTAAACAATAATAAAGTTCCTCAAGATATAACTCTAAATTTTAAAAATATATATGTATCCTTATACAACTCAAGTTTTAATTACATGTCGAATGGAAATACCAGAATAAGAAATACATAAGGCATAGCATATCTTTTTAAATGATAATTTAATATTGTATATTTATAGTCTTATTAATATTGTTACAAAAGTATAATAAATAACTCATTGTATTTCTTTAATAACGAAATAAGAATCGGCCATGTTCCTGAAATGCTTATCTTTTAACATAATAATATTTTTAGATTGGCTTTCTGTAAATTACGTGATGCAAAATTCGTACAAACAGATGCGTGATGTTCAGAATGCTACACCCTACAGGGACCCTACTACACCCTACAGGGACCCTACTACACCCTACAGGGATCCTACTACATCCTACTGTCATTTTACCTACAGCTATCACATTTGGCACGTGGCAACTTTTTTGGAGTAGGTGTTCACTGAGAGGGTTTCTCAAAATTTTTATCAGATATTTAATTAATTAAAAATTAATCGTAATTTTAACCCTTCATTAATTAATTGTAATTAATTCCTTTCCTCAACAATTTCGCAGCATATTACCCGACAAAAACCGCTTTTACACCAATTTAGAATTTAAAAAAATAAGCTTTCACTGCCCCAATTTTTTTCTTAAAATGTATTCATTTAATTTGAGCAAATTTTCCAAAATCAATTTTAAACAAATTTCGAAGCAATCTCTTTTATTTTTGCAATGAAATCGAACCAATTTGATCGCTTTATAGCGCCCTTTTCCAAATGTTAATGTTATGATAAAAAATTGTTTCTTTGGACATCAAGTCCAAAATAAAACTTTCACATTCACCTTTATTAACATGATAAAGTTTCTAAGCTGCTGTTTTTTCGGTAAATGATGTTCTTAACCTTCGTTCGGGAGCAATACAAATGCTAACACGTTCGGGCGCAACTCATCTGTGAGATTAAAAGTTACATTTTTGCTTTGGCTTAAGGAAAGGCTTATCAAACTGAACTATTCGGTCATACAAATCTATATTTGCGTTTTTAAATAACTTTTTTTTTAACTTAACCCTTGCAATTTCAACTAACGAAATGTCCAGGAGTTCTGGAGGGAGTTGACGTTTGTTTTTCCGTAAGGTTCCTTAGCAGTGACATCTGTTGCGAAAATAATTCAACATTTCTGAAACAATGTATTAGAAATAACGTTCAATATCATTGACTTAGGGTATGGTGCACAGGTATATAAAAAGAAATATTGAGAAAAATTAGAGAACTAGAAAATACAAACATAATCGGGGGCAACTCATTTACCAGATTAACGTGCCCCTCACGAACATCAAAAGAGCACTGGAGAAAAAAACACGCTAACCTAATGTGAGTGGTAGAGAGACAGGGAGCTACTACAGGTTCTACACCTATATCGGTAACACCCCTCTTAAGCACAAAAATATAGGAGCTTCATCTCACAGATTAGATGCGAACGACGGAGGGTTAAGAATTGTTCTTTCTGTTAAAAAAATTATGTAAAGATGTAAAAATCGGTACGCATAGAATGCAATGAAGCCAAACGAAGACAAGATAAACGAATCAAACAAAAAACAGTATCTTGCTATGATGTTTCATACTAGAGGTTCCAAATTAAATGAAATTTTTGTAACATTTTTACCCAATTGACCGATTTGCCTTATATATGATTATCGTAATTAAAACTGATCTATTCAGAGAATTCTGTGTCTCACTAAAATGGGGATGCGACCAAAATTTGTACATAAAAAGATTCTAAAATGTCCATTTCGAAGCTCATTACAGGAAGGTATCTGAAACAGCATGCAATACAGAACTGTGAATATTAGAAAAAGGCATTTAAACTTCTGTACCTTTTACACCCACTAAATACCACTCTTTCCAGAAAATAGACTCTTTCCAGACTTCTGTCGTTTTAAACTTGAAACGCCTAGTAAATGTTTGCATTTTCAGTATACTGAAGTTTATCTGTCAATAAATATTAACATTCTTATTTTTTAATAAATTTTCAAGGAATTTTGATTTCGAACTGAAATACTGTTTCAGTTTTCACGCAAAACACTCACTCCATTCACACCACAGCCTGCATAGCAGCAGTGACTCTTCGTCACTAAACCCAAACAAACGAACTTAAGGATCTTCATTTGTCCCAAAAGAGATTACAGTTTCTTCCCTTAGATAATTTATTATCTTTAACACGCTCCACACAAGCCGTTTTTGCTCGACTTTCCATTCAGGCCAACTGATGTTTTGACTAATTGGATACTGTCTCTCCGCCACGAGAACTCTGTTCGCCGAGTTGTCTAGTTGATGGCGGTTATAGCAACTGGTTATGTTAGGGAAGATCCATTTCAAATAGGAGGAATCCGACGGAAGTCGGGGTTTTATTTTACTCTCGGAGCCGGTTTGCGGCGGTAGTTGATCATTCGTCTTCTCCGTTTTGCAGCATCTGCATTCCTTCCCATTTGGAGTTAAATGAGCCAATGTAGCAAACTTGAATGAACGTATACCTACTCGAAATGGATTCCTCCTACGATAACCTGTTTCTATAGCGACCGCCGTCAATTAGAAAACTTGGCGAACAGAGTTCTCGTGGTGGACGGACAGTAATAGATTTTTAAAGATTCATATATTCTCACGCAGTACTTCTATGTATCGTCAACCTTAAGTAATTAGCCTGTTTAGCGTAGTTATCATATAGTGTACCTTTCACGGCAGACATGTCGCTGCGATCAGTTTTAACTCTTCGATTGGTATCGAACAAACAGATTAACAAACAGAACAGGACACGTGTACCATCGATGGTGCGTGTGGCCTGAATGGAAAGTTTAGCATGTACCATCCATGGTACACATGTTAATAGACTACCTCTGCTGAAAATCAACTCTTTCTGTTCCCTTAAAAGAGAACAACAGAAAGTGGGATAAACATAATATTCAAATAACTGCAACAGTTTCAAATCCTGCTTCACCATTAACCCTTAGAAGCTCGATTTATTTAAAAAATGATTTTAAAACATTTTTTGACTTTCATTTCTTCAATAAAGCAATGGAAAATACTTTACAAGATCTTATTTTGTTTTAAGCATGGTTTATGGCAAGAAAACAGTTTGTTACCAACTGATAACACTGGGCTTTATATCAAAAAAAAAATCCTTGGTAAAGTTCTATAATGTCAAACATAGCTGAATTTTAATAAATAATAATCGGATAAGGAATTTCTTTCAACATTATGTAATAAAATATAGTATTCTCCAGCGTACAGAGAAAGACAAAAATATGCAACCTCAAGTGAAAAACATCCATTTATTTTTATTTGTTTATCACCACTCAGTTTATCATCTATATGTTGTCAATTGATTTAATGAAGATATCAGTAGGTATCCTATTGCCAGCATCAGGCAGTAGAGTTTTAGTCTCATTCTCAAGATTTAAGAAAACAAAATTGGGAATGTTGCTGTTAAGGGTTAATTAGCTAATCAATGTGTTTAGATTTATTCTTTCAAAGCGATCAAATTAAAATACTGAGAGAATTAATTAAAAATAAAACACTTCGAGCTGTGATGCGAAAACTATCATTACCTAATAATTTTGAATTCTAGTACCCAATCGCAATAATTCGCAAAAATTTGACAGGACATTACAAACTTGTGTTTTTATTGTCTGTATAGTCTGTCACCATCATAGAAACTTCGCAGGTAAGAAAACATCAGCAGAAAAATTCTCACTTTCCTTCACCTTTTCCTCGCAAATAAAATGACTCCTGTATTTGTTTCTTCTACCGGAAACGAAATAAAATAAAAATATGCTATTGTATACTGTGCGCATTGTGAGAGGATCTCATCTCCCAAGAATTTCCGTTTTCTTTGTAGCAGATGGGATTCAAAACAGATGGAA
>BGPR01030797.1:527-18439 GCA_013235015.1 Araneus ventricosus
CCATACATTAAAACGCCCTTTTGAAGGATAACGAAAATGGTTGATTGCTCTGCCTGAATTACCAAGTATTTGGTTATATAGCAACTTTTTTGTCAGTTTTAATTTCAATCCCTTTTTTGCCTCACAATCCTTGAATTTGTGAATTTTCAAAATGTAATGTCTAAATGTGCTTTCTGACGTTTTTATACAATTTAAATTCTTATTTTAGTTTGTATAATTAATTTCATTGGTACGTTTGTTTTCATCTTTAATTTTACAATCCCTTCTACGAAATAAGTCACAAAAGTTGAAAATCGCCTGATTAGTCAATTCCCGACACTTATTCGTGATTTGTTTGAATATTAAAAGTTTGCATGAGAGGTAAATCAATATGAAATTTTAAAAAATGTAGTTTAAATAAATTACTGAACGAAAATACGACCGTCAGTGCCGATACCGTTTTCATAACAACCATTCATTTGCGTAATTGCGTAACAAATATTTCAAATGAGGTTGTCATTTAAAAACCGAATAATTACATATCCTATTTTCTTTCGCCGTTGAAAGTTATTTTTCTGACTCATTGTCAAAATACCTGTAAGGACTTAGGCTAACAAGGAAATGACAAGACTTGGGAAATTCAGTTCGGAATGAAACTTGGCATATTAGTAGCACACCTTTAAGGTGTTCACCCATTAATCTAATAAAGTGCAATGGCCAACGATTTCAGAGAAAATGGCCCTCAAACTTTGGGCACAGCTTATATAACAGTAAGTGATTACCAGTTGTTAGCGGCCAAATGGCTCAGGTGTCATCGTGCTTGTTTTCTGTCCGCTTTGTCAAGGTTTCGGTCCTGTGTATGTGTTTTTATTTTGTCCAAAATTACTTCAAATTAAATGAAAAATTTAAGAAATAATTTTAAATTAAAATGTGTTAATTTTTTATGCATAAAATAACTGTTCATTCGTATGATATTTGAATTATAGTTAAAATTTAATTTATTAGCAGTGAAATAATTATAAACACATCTTTAATGGTGATAAATAATAATTCTAATGATGCACATCATGAGACATTTGTGTTTAGGCTTTATCACTCATAAATTTTAGAAATTCATTCCACATTTGTTAATTAGCTTTTAATTCATATTTCGTTTACTACTAGTAAATCTATATTTCTATATTTAATTACCTGCAAGAACCAGAATGATAATTATCATGAAAACATTGGAAAAAAAATATTTTGATATCTTGCACAATTAATAAATGACGATTGTTCACAAGAACAACGGTTCTTTAAGTGATTCTTGTGCGGTTCCCATACACTAGCAATATATATATTAATATAATATTTTAACTATCTGTATCCTGCTAATTTAATCAAAAAACGTTATGAAACACTTCAAAATCCAAGGTAAATAATCACGATTATTCGGAGTTTCTAAGGGAATAAGAGTAGTAGAATAAGAGTAAAAACATACGATAGTGAGTAAAAACAATTACACAATTTGTCCCTTTTCAATCAATGAAATTTTGTACCATATGCCTACGCTTTTAATAGATTAACAGCTGCTCTCTACTATTTACATACGATCATTAAAATATTGGACCGTCTGCAAATGTATTCAATGCATGATGTACTCTCTTTTGTTTTCAAGATGAAGTAAAAACGAAGTATTTGTAATTATAAAAACCCAATAATTTAAAATTTTTAATGATTTTAAGATTACTGTTTTTTAATTACAGTTATTATTTATCGCCATTAAAAATGCATTTAAAATTATTTTGCTGCTCATAAAATAAATTTTAACTACAATTCAAGTATCATATGATTGAAGAGTTATTTTATGCATAAAAATAATTAATATTTTTAATTAAAAAATATTTCTTTATTCTTTTATTTAATTTGATATAATTTTGAAAAAAAAAATAAAAATGAAAAAAACACCGTGAGGATCGAACCGTTGAACAAGCAGACAGAAGGCCAGCGCGCTCACACCTGAGCCGTTTGACCGCTAACTGCTGAGGATCACTTACTGGTATATAAGCTGTGCCCAGAGTTGGAGGTCCATTTTCTCCGAATTGGCAGGCCATTGCACTTTATTAGACTAATGGAAGAACACCCTAAAAGTATGCTACTAATATGCCAATTTTCATCCCTAACTGAATTTCCCAATTCTGTCCTCCCCTTGTAAGTGTAGGGACACAGCGAACCTGCGATTGCTGTCTTAGATGTTATCTTCGTTGCCTTACAACTGTTCAAAATTACGTTGTCCGTCTCAAAATAGCTCTCATGTTGTTTCAAAACGGGTAGCTATTACAATTGATTTAAGCCTATGTCTTTCGCATTGTAATTTACTTTTCCCAATTCTCTAAACTAAATTTCGAAATTATAGTTGAATGAAATTAGCTAATAAATTTAGCAAATTGTATTATTTGTAGCGTCTTATAACCGTTTTTGATGCAACAACCAAATTTTATTAGGCTTCTGTGGTTAAGAAAAAAATCCTATCTGCTCAAGATTGATATAACACCAGAAACGAAAAACTGACCGGGTCCCAGATAGCAAAGTAAGCTTGTCTAAAAGGTTTTGAAAACCTTGTCGCCGGGAAGTGTAAAGGATTGTCACAAAGGTTTCTATGACAAGGGTTGAACCTTTCGGCAAGGTAGCTAAAAGGTTCGCTAGTCGACAAGAAACAAGGTATTCTGTAAGGTGTTTAGTAAGATTTCCTCAAGCTTTTATTTCAAGCTTGTTTCAGACCTTTTAAAAGGTGGTTAAGAGCCCTCCTTCGGAGGACAAAATAGAACCCCCTTCCCTCCTCCGAAGCCGTACTCCTACAGAGGGGTCCACCCCCCTTTTTTTTCCCCTTCTTCTGACGTCATCTTAGTCCAGCTTAGAGTTATCAGGAATGTCAATTAATTAAATCAATTAGGAATCTTAATGAATCAAAGCTTAATTATTAATTTCAATTAATTTAATTTTTAATTAAACTTACTTGTACGATTACGTTGTAAAAGGGAACACAAGTTCAAATTCCTCAGAGCCGGGGATCGAGCCCGCGTTCATAGAGTTGGAAGGTAAGCGCACTGACCTCTGTACCGGACGGGGCTACACAATGGGACAGGCGGTTCATAGAAAGCTTCCCTATGTCACTTTTGCGGGAATGGTTTCCGAAACGGTTTGCGCGGAAATGCTTTCGCGGACAGCCTATGGAAAGTAAAATGGAAACCTTCTTTGCTATCTGGGGTGGCGCTTTTCAGTACTTACTTGGGCAGGGCGGCGGTTGACTCATGAAATACACGTGCTCTTGACAAAGCCCTTCCGCTTCTTCCCCAGAAGGGGTATCCGGCCAACACTGCCATCCATCCCAAGTGCGGGGACAATGCAGAGTATCTAAAACAAAAAAGATTGTATTATCTGAAATGAAAGGAAAGTGAATAACTATTTTTTTCATTGGTAATTAAGTTGTCAGCCCTTCATTTTATATTCATACCTAAACGAACTTTGTGCATAAATTTGTATTTTCGCTTGCTGTCAGAATGTTATGAATGTTGAAACATGTGCATTTTAAAATCAGCAAAACTGGCAATGCAGGACCTTTCAGGATCCAATATTTTCTAAAATGCAACAGCAATTGAAACTTTAATTGCTCTTTTGTTTGTAAATAATTAGGGTGGATATGTTGTAAGCAACTATATAATTAACTGTAACAGCTTATAATTTATTCATTATACGTACTTTCAATTTTCATCATTATCCCATAGGTTTTTTTTAACGAAGGATTACGTTCCTCCCATTGGGGCCTCAGGAAGAAATTGGATTCACACGCCGAAAAGCTACAAAACTTGGTATGGGAGATCCTATATATCTCGGTAACTACATATGTTAAAAGCATAACTAATGTCTTATTTTAGAGATAAAGGGTAACAACAGAAATTTCAAAAAAATATTGAAAATCGGAATTGTAATTCATTGATTACCGAGTCGCAAAGTTGGACATAACTACGCATGAATTGGTGACGCGATCCTCTATATCTCGGTAACTACATATATTAGAAACATAACTAATGTCTTATTTTAGAGAGAAAGAATAACAACAGAAGTTACAAAAAATTGATTGAAATTTGAAATTCGGAAAGGGGTCCCGCGAGTAAAAGTAGTCCTACGCCTTTAACATCAATGGCTGTTTGAAAAAGACAGCCTCCTGTCATTTTTTGCTTCTTTTCGTTTTCTTATTTTTATTAATTCTATCCTAAGATTGGTAAATAGACAAAAAAAAACCGTATTAATAGCGAAGGTCAAATAAAATAGACAAACTAAGAAACAATAACATTATATCTCAGAACATTAAACGACTTGGTTGAATTCTTGTGAACAAAAAATGCAAGTAAATGTACACTCGATTCAGTAAAAAAAATTTCGAGTTTAAGCAACGACGGGTCCAGAAAAAATAGATTCGTTTCTTTCAATAACCGAATTCCGAAATTGTGATATCTTCAGATAGTCAGAATTCAACACTTTCAAGAGAAAAGATACAAATTAGATTTATAACTTTGTTTAGGTCTTGATATAAAGATTTATCTCTTTTACACAGAATTTTAAAAAAATGACAGTTCTTATTACTTTGAAAACCAATATAAATTCAAGAAAGAGAAATTTCGTAAATTCCGCATATGTCTATCAGTAAGTGTACCGTTCGAAGACCACCAGTGGCCTATGAGGTTAAATTATGCATATCTAAAACACATGAATCGGAAGGTAAAGTTTAAGAGATCTATCCTTAGCTCTTCTCTTAGCCATAGCTTCACAAACTGGATGAAGCGATGCATGTGTCAGGAACGAATTGCTAGTTGCAGCCTGACCATCTTATTGCTAGAGGCTTTTCTCCAGACCCAACACGAATGTGGACCAGTTTCCCTTGAATGTCTTCCAGGAAGGTAACCTAGTCTCATTAATTAGAGCTCAGTCAGGCTACTGATGTCAAAGTCTACCCAGGAGTTTCACGGTGGCTCTGTCAACAGGTCACACTTTTCCTTTATCATGAGATCATGCACATGGATTTGGATGTATGTGTTAAATCATGCAGAAGTAGATTCACCACACAATTCGGAAATAGTAATATTCTGCTTGCTTTAATTTCAGTCTTATTGCATTCAGGTCTACCTACGGTTGAAAATTACAGTCCTTTTTTCCGGAAATAATGCGGACTAAAACACAGACTCTTTGAAGACATGTCAACACGTATTTAGTTGCCAGATTTTGGGATAAAACTATTTACGATTAGCTTTCCCAGTAGAAAGTCCTAAATTACACAAATTCTGACTAATTTATATACAGGGTGCCCACTAAAGTCCCTTACCATCCTTTTAACTACCGAATGGCTGCAGCTATCGTCATAAGAGTGGTGTCTAGGTATGGTAACGTGACGATGCGATACTGGAGAAACCACTTGCAGCGCCACCTGGTGGAAAAAGTTGGAGTTAGCGTTATTATCTCTAAAACGGTACGAGATAGAGGAAAACATTGAATTACAAAGTTGTAGAGCATCATTTATTTAGTACTCAAAGACACCTTGTGGATGTAAATGCTTAGAACAGAACGCTTAAAACACGTATTTGTTTGTCCGCGATTTCCTACACTGACACCTTGACAAAACATTCTTAGAAAGAAAAAAAATAACAAGTTATCACAAGATACCGATAGTTATCTCTCCGTCTTCTCTCGTTTTTCATCCGAAAGATAATCCTTTCTCTGTTTTTTCAAGTTCCGTGACGTCACAGTTTTGCGCAGCCGCAAACGAATAAATGTGCATTTTAAGGTTCTGTTTTCAGCATTCATTGACCATAAGGTGTCTTTTTGTACTAAATCAATGAGCTCTATAACTTTGCAATTCACTTTTTCCCTATATTCCGTACCATTTTAGAGATAATAACACTAACTCCACCGTTTTCCAGCAGGTGGCGCTGTAAGTGGTTTCATCCAGTAGCGCATAGTCACTTTACCATGCCTAGACACCACTTTTATGAAGATAGCTGCAGCCATTCGGTAGTTAAAAGGGTGGTAAGGGACTTTAGTGGGCACTCTATATATTTATCTTTAAGAATTACATAAATTTGCTTTCTTTATTGAGAGAAAATTCGTTTTAACTATAAACTGAGAAACATTACAAATTGGATTTTATATTTGATAGAGATTCTTTTGTTCTTTTTCTTAATTAAAATTGCTAAATGCATTTCCTAAGACTGTAGAATAGAGAGTATAGATTTTTCTACTAAAACAGATCTTTCCATATATTCCCGGAAGCTGAATTAAGCGAACTATGACATATGCGTACATCTGGGTTGTTATTTATTGAAAAAACTGGGCATATACACGTAAAATAGCTTACAGCAAATAAGAATAAAAAGTATGAACTAGCTTAGGATGCTTGTATCAGGTTGCTTCCTTTATTCTAAATTTTTAAATCTTGGAAATATGCATTCCAAAGAAAGTACGTTTTTTTTATTATTTTCGATCGAACTGTCTCCTAACTGCAAAATATGCTCTTTATATAGTTTTTAGTTTTAGGGGACATCAGAAGTTTTGGCATCAAAAATTTAGTCATCATTTGCTTGAAACATGAACAGACAGCGTTTTGACATCTTGCAGACTTTTCAAGTTACGAAATATCCTTAGACAGAATAAAAAACAAATAAAGGAAACATATGTATCATTGCGAGTTTCAACGACAGTATTAAAGGATATGAAAGATATGTATTATTCCTTTCTCAATGTATTAATAAAAAATTACGGAGGATCGTGCCGATAGGAATGCAGACGCATGCAACAAAATATTTCCATATTCGAAAATTTTCGAAAAGTTCAACATTTTGCTTTCATGCATTTCAAAACTATTCTTTTGTTCTTTTAATTGTTTAATTCGGGTACTTGTTTTCACAAACGACCTTACAAGTATTTCAGGCCTACATTCCTGCCATAAAAAGATAGGACAAGGTCCTAAGGTCCTTCCTATCACTTACCTAATATTTTTTACCAGAATTTAGAATTAAAGATTATAAGGGGACATATGACCCGTAAACCTCTAAAAATGGGGGAAATTGTCAAATTTGATACATTATATCTCTGAAACAATGCAATTAACAAACTCACTTATCTATCTAGAAAAATATCTGTTCTTTCTCTTATAGTACACATATTTTCAAACCTTTATATTGATAAGTATTTTTTGAGAGTATAAATAGTGTATAATTTTTGGAGAGAAATGATATAGTTGTCTTGCGTGCGTGGTTGCGGATTAAATGTTTGTCTACATACAATATTTTGGGAATCTAAGTAATCCAAACAGTCTGTTTAAGAAACTGAACCTCAAGTTGTTAACATTTAAATTTTATTTCTATTTTATATACCAATTTAAAATAAAAATATTAAAAATTGTTAATATTTCAACTTTTGTAACACCTCCCCCCCCCCAAAAAAAAAACTTCATCTGAGGAAATATGTACAACAATGTAGTTAAATTTGTAAAACATAGCACAATAAATATTCAGTAAAAATTTTATATAAACATATTCAATAGTTCTTGAGATATCGTGCGCGCAATATCAGAAGAAAGTATTTTGAGATACAAAGCTTTAAAGTTATAGCCATATTCAATGTTTACGTTGAATAGCTGATACCATCATAATTTGCATACTTATAGGAATTTTTTAACGCCAATTGTTTTAAATTGTTCAGAAAAGACAGGGGAATTATACATATTTTTTCATAGAATCGAAATGTGTCAAGTTTTAACAATAGTATGTCCCCTTAAGGAATAAAATTCCATGGTTGGCGTAATAAAACCAGGCTCCGGTTCAAAGTTGTCATTAGTGAAGTTTTTAAAACAAAATAATATTTTATCAGTTAACATTGCAATCCTTACACACGGTGCACAAATTTGTATGGTATTTTTAATTCATGAGAAATGGGAGTGTAAATAAAAAAATTAACCAAAAATATGAACAGAATTTTCTTTGAATATGAATCTAAATATGCAAGGAAGTAAATAAATAATATTTGTAAATACAATGAAACCCATTATAAAATTTAATTCAATTTTTCGTAGCTCTATAAAATAAAACTAATCGAAAGTTTTGTCTATACTGATAAAATAAATTTTGCCGACAACAAACTTCAAAATGACAGTAAAAAAATTGAAAATCACTATCACTTGGCAAAAACATGAATCTATAATGTGATGTTATTATCAAACATTTTCCCTTTGGATATTCTTCGAAGCTGATGTGTCTCTTGCTTTATTTGGTTCTTGTGTCGTGTAGAACATATTTCAGTTGAAAAAAAAATGCCTTTGAGAAGACATTTTGACATGTAGAAAGCTCGCAAATGCTACTTTTATTTTGAGTTCAAATGAATAAAAATTTCTATCTGTCACATTCGTATGCGAATCTGTCGATGTATTCAATTTTTAATATTTTATTTTATGCAGAGGCAATTTGAGAAAAGTTTCTATTTTTATATGTTGACAAGCTTTACACAGCAATTTTTGAGCAATTAAAGTTAAATAGGAAAGCCTTTGGTCATCTTTTCTGTTTAATGATTTAGAAATATTTATAAATGAAATACATTTTATAAAAGAGAATCCTTCATTTTTCGAAACTAGAATTTTTCCAGAGTACTCGTCTTAAAACAAAATAAATGTTAGCATAATTACAACAAACAACATAGAACAAATTAATGTAAGTGCGTTTAAAACCTTTAATAATTTCCAAATGAATTAATTTTATATATTTCCCATAAGAAAGTATCAATGTAACCCAGTGGTTTCTGGGAACGGAAGGTTACGAGTTCGAAACCTGATTTTACGGAAGAACCACCATGAATGTGGGCTTGGTGTATGTTAAATGTATCGTTGAGGGTCAGCCGTCCTTCTGCTGATATATTGAGGAAATTTGAAGCTTGGATCCTCAGGTGTTGCGCTCGTCATCTGACCAGTGCATGAACAGTGTAAGAATGCTTCCTTCTTTCAATGTACAGCAATGTAATTTATGTTCTTTAAACAATCGTTTGTGATTCATAGTTTTACACAAAACAAATCTTAACAAACTTGTACATTTTAACAACAAAATTCTCTTCTGGCGGGTTCGCGGCCAGCACCCACTTTGCTCAGCACTATCCCTGCCACCTCGCTGCTACGAGGCTCTCAGCCACTACTTTTTTCAGTTCAGCATGAAGATCCGTGGTACAGACCATAAAACCATAGCAAATTTCATATTCTTTGTAGACAACACGCAGATAGCAATTTTAGTTTGCAGTAAGCTTACCACAAATTTGTCATGACAAGAGTGCAAGCTTGCCACAAATTTGTCATGACAAGAGTGCAAGCTTGCAGCAAGTTAAAGAAAGCTTCGAAGTCACCATGGAACGAACTTGCAGCAAGCTTGCCGTGCAAACTCATTGCAAATTATAGCAAAAACAGAGTACGAACACAACCCGGGATAGAGCTCGCGACTTACCGCTTAGTAGCCAGACGTCGAGACCACTCGGCCAGCTCGACTACGAGAGGAGAAGATAGATTTCGCAAATACATCGTTCGATTCGATTCGTATGCGATTTATTTTAAACTATTTTCTTGATTTCATTAATTTTTTTAGTTGAGAATATGATTTGAAGTCAAAGAGAGAGCGATTTTCGCTAATAACTACGTTTTGCTAGTGGAATAAATTATGAAATTAGAGTTCAAAAGTAATTACTTTAAAATGGGGCAAAATGTATAAGTTATTATTTTTCAACAAACATTGACTGTTTTTCAGGTTTAATTTTGTTTATAAATTTTAAAGTTTCAACATTAAGAAAAAGGCGATATAGTTTTCTTTAAAGTAAAAACTTTTAGTAAAAAGATGGAAAAAGTTTCAAAATTTTTTTTCCTAAAAAGTTAGTTTTTTTACAAATTATCAATGATTTATTGAATTAATAAAAAGAAGGACGGTCTAGGAGATGCTATTAAAAATAGCATGTTTTTTTTAAAAACAGAGACAAAGATAATTATCTCTTTGTGCTATCTTTGCATCAAGCTTGTTTTGGAAATTTGTATTGCAAAGGAGGTGGCGCTGTTTGTCATGGTAAACTTGCAGCAGACTTTCAATGCAAGGAAGGTGGCGCTAGTTGTCACGTCGAATTTGCTATGACAAGCTAATAACAAGTCAAAATCAAACTTGCTGCAAACTTACGTGCTATCTGCGCAGATTCCTTTAAAATTGTAAAAGCTTTCAATAAAACTCGTTTAGTTGTAATGTTTTGTATAAATATTTCACGAATTTCGGTATAAAAGTCTTCAGATCTATAAATACAGAATGAAATTGCCCTAACTAAGCTGTTTCCTTCACCTATAATAGGTATTTTACAATATTTTTCAGACGCCATTGTGATCTATATATTTAAAATAATTTGGTAAAACTCTCAGAAACTCGCCTGTGCCAACCACCAGACCAATTTCGACATTTTTTTCTTTTCATTTCAAAGGTTATGACGTCTAGATATCAATGATCCTCTTCCCAACCCCCTCCCCTCCATTTTCGAACGAAATCGAACAAACACTTCTCCTCTGTTCATTGTTTATGGTTAAGCATTGTAGAAATTCCCCATCCGCAACCACCAAACTGATTTCGACAATTTTTATTGTATATGAAATCTTATGATGCCAAGATATGTCATCGAAGGTCACCTGTCCACCACCACCCCTCATTTTCGAACGAAATCGAAAAAAATAGAGAGAAAGTGTAGTGGAGAAGTGAATTTTTCTATTTCTTTCAAAAATGGGGGGTGGGGCAAGCGACCCATGATGACATATCTAGACTTTATAACCTTTCAATTAAAAAAATATTGTCGAAATCCGTCAAGTGGTTGTTCCTGGCGAACTGTCCAAAGGTTTTTCCCCATAGAGAATATACAGTGGGAAAGAGTTTTTTTTATTTCGTTCGAAAATGGGAGGTGAGGGTAGGCGACCCTTCATGACATATCTAGACGTACTAAGCTTTCATATGAAATACAAATTGTCAAAATCGGTCGGGTGGTTGAAGCTGTCGGACTCGGTGAAGTAGTTTTTCTATGGAGAAACACCTTTGACAGTTAGCCAGCCTGAACCACCCGACCGTTTTGACAATTTTTGTTTGATATTAAAGCTTATGACGTCTAGATATTGTAGGGTCTTAGCTCAGTGATACTAAACTATGAAAGATTTCACCAGACACAGCAATATCAGGATATTAATTTTTAATTAAAGATTCTTGTTTAATGGATTATATACAAGAATTTACAAATCGATATCAGCATAAATCAATTCTGCCTAACTCAGGACGAGAATGGCGTAAACAAAGTCAAAGTTAAATCTGGATTCAATCGCAGATTTGTTATGAATCTACTCGTACGTGAATTCAAAAGTTCTACTCAAGGCGAGTGTAAAGTCCGATGGCCGGAAGAGTGATTTGAGGGTTTAGACCGCTCAAAATATTTGCGTATAACCACTAAAGAGTTATGCCGATTACCGAAGAAGGTAAATTGCAGTGAAGTATTTCACGTTCACATCGAGACGAATTCCTAAGAATTCCGCAGTTGCTTTCCAGCTCGCTACGAGCTGTAATCAGTCAAAGGTTCAGCTTAATGGTTCACGGGACAAGGCCCGATCCAACAGCTTCTCAGACTGAGAGCTGCCTTCAAAATTCTCGATCACGAGAATTTAATCTCGAATCTCCAAGCGATCTCTCACCTATATCTCGATCATCTTTTTCTTCTCTCCAGAGTTCCAGTTTAAAAACACCTTTGACCCTGCCCTCCGAGGCGTGGTCGAATTGTTAAATTTTTGGTGATTTGTCGGGGGATGAAACAGTTTCCCCAATGACAAATCTCTGTTCTCTTTCCCGCATCGCTATTGGCATAAGCCACAACATAATGCGTTTCTGCTTGTCAACCTGGGTGATCTTCCGCGGTCAGTCGGCGCGGCGTTTCAACAAACCCTTCGGGGGATGTAATCAGGGAACGGTCTTTACGACGTCGGCTCCCTTTCTTCTGGTGCCCTCAGATAGCTATCTGGGGGGTCTGGTCAGACTTTCTCGTGAGAATTGGCTGCTGCTTCTCGAGACCTCACAATATGCTATCAAAAACATATAGAGAATATATGGTGTAGAAGTGTTTTTTCTATTTCGTTCAAAAATTGGGTGGTGGAGGCAGGCGATCCTTGATAACATACCTAGACGTCATAACCTTTCAAATGAAAAAGAAATTGTCAAAATCGATCGAGTGGTTGAGGCTACCGGACTCGGTGAAGTTTTTTTTACAAAATTATTTTAAATATATAGATCAGCTGATCTTTCGGTTCGTCCTATAATACTTTCGGTTCTTAATTTGCTGAATTATGTAACAATTTAGAGACGGGTTCCGTCATTTGAGCTAGATCAGACGGCAATGACGTAATTTCATCTCGTTTTCGATCTTTATATCCACTTCAGCCTCCACAGTGGCATGCAAAACTTAAACTTCAAATTATTTAATTTTATCAAAAACTGTCTTCGAACCAATATCTACAAGGAGATTCAAAAATCCTGAAACAAAATTAAAGTTTAGGCCAGGCATGCAGGAACAAGTCAAGAAATCATCAATGTAAACCAGGAATTTAGGGTGCGTACTATTTTCTCGCCAATTTTGCTTGCCGCAATTTTATTTGCCATCGACAAACATTATTTAGGATGCGCTTTGAGTTTTTTATAGGTTTCCTGCGCATTCGATGCCTAAACGATAGATTGAGCAAGCAATGCCTTCGTCATTGTAAAAGTGCACCTGGCAAATTTTTTTAACTTGAAAAAACATCAGCGGCTTCGCTTTCAGCAAAGCAGGCCCCTCGTAGCTTCGAATTTTTATTGAGGAACGAAACACACAGGGAAAGCACGAACACTGGAAAAACACGACGTTTGAAAACGATGAAACATAGCTAGGGAGCCATTGTTTCCAGAAGATATAAACATTCCTTATTCGATATTTGGAAACCATAAACAGCAACATAGAAAAGAGAATCAGCAAATTAAATGAACGAAAAGCTTCAGAAGAAAAGCCAACGGTTATTGAAAAAATCGTTTGGTAAATGATCAAAAATTCCAAACGAAGTATTATTCAAATTCGTAAGCCGACCAATTAAATCGAAGAGAGCAGACAGTGGACCAATGGAAATGAGACGAAATTAAGGACATGCGCCATAGACCGGTGAGCAAATCACTGTCGGCGCATGCGCAAACGATGCCGAAAATATTTTCAACTCGCATCCAAAACAAATGTTCTGGAACTCTCTCTGTCTTGGCAACAAACAATTGGCAAGCTTAAGGGAAACGAAGTGAGTATGCACCATAAACTTCAGGTTAACCTGATTACCATTGTGCTTGTGATGATGCTTACAACTTTTGATACAGGAGAGTAATTAAGCCCATTTAGTAACCCTCTGTGACGGTAGATGGCAGCACGAATCAATGAGTGTATGATGTAAGTTTTCCTCTTTACCGAAGAGAACGCGAGCGACTTCCACCAGGCCGTCAGAGGGAATAACGGCTTCATCGGCGAAGGTTGTAAGTTCGCTTGAGCGGTAGGTGCTTTCACCTTAGGGGGCGGCCCATGGCTTTTCCCACTCTGGGTTTAAGTCAGGTAGTAACTAACTATTATTAAATAGCATAAAACCTTTACTTTAAACTATCATCTATATATTTAATCTTTTCACTTGTAATTTCATGTAAATATCTTTTAATCTTTCAATAAAGTAATTTAGTTTTTTAACTGAGCATTTATTTTTGAAATTCATATCCTTAGAACATTACCGAGTCTCTCAGCACCCTCCCTCCCATTCTACAATTATACAGTTGTGTTGTTGGGCTATATGAACGCGTTGTCCTTCAAACCTGTGTTGCACATTTTATCTTCTGTATCTTTTTACTTTCTCGTATACGAAATAAGAAAGTATTGTATTCGTCAAAAAATTCGAACTCGAGATTTTGGCGAATCTCCACGTTTTAGACCTCCCTGAGTCCGAAAAACACAATTTTGGTATTATGTATGTCTGTGTCTCTGTGAACACAATAACTCAAAAATGATTAGAGCCACGGGGATAAAATTTGGTGTGTGATTTTGGCACAGAATTTGTAGGTTTCTATCAAATTTTGGACAAAATCCATCTTCGAGAAGTCTGTCTGTCCGTCTGCCTGCATTCATGTGAACACTATAACTCAAAAACTTGAATAGTTAAATGTATAAAATTTGGTACAAAGTTTTATCATCAGCAATGTAGGTCCGTATCAAAATTTGGGACAAATCCGTCAAAGTGTTGACTAGTTGTCGGTCTGTATAATCGCATACTTCTAAACATTATAACTCGTAAACCCTACGGCTTTGATAAATAAAAATTGGTATGAGGCCTGCTAACATTAATTGTAGATCCGTGTCCTATTTTCGTTTCAATCGGTCAAAAAAAAAGATGTTCAAATCGCCTATTTGTCTTTTCTCATCACACAATGACGGGAGGCCGTTATTGCGAAATTGCGGGATTCACTTGCGCTAATCCTTTCCGCGTCTACCCACGCCTTTCGCCTCCAAGCTTCCGATTCTTCCGCTTTGTTACGTCAAACTCTGACCTCGGAAACACGTGGTATGACGTTTCGCTTCCTTTTTTTCTCCACTGCGTTAGGGACGCTTGTTCGTTTTACTGTCGTTTAGCTTATTTTTTCTCCACGTGTGTTAGCAGTATACGAGAAAGTTTAAGGGAGACCTCTCCCGCAGGTTCTTTTACTTAATTCCTGACAACATCCCTTGGCGTCTGCCACCCCATGTTAAAATCATTAGTTTCTGTACGCCTGACCCACTCTTAATGTTTCATAAGGACTTTTGAATCACCCTGTATATAGCATAAGGCATTCTATTGGTTTTGGTAATAAAACAAGTAACCTTACCGTTTTCCTCGAGGTAGGGCTCCGATAGCATTCGCCTGCAGCAGTCCAGAGCTGCCCGGCAACAGGCGATCCATTTGCGTGCGTAAAGCTCTGACTGAAACGTGTAGTAAGCTGGATGCCCCAATATTTCAGGATCCGCTTCAAATGATCTGTTACTGAAAGGATCCACTAGCGTGCTGGTGGATTCCTCGTACCTGTAAAAAAATCTGAGATTGAAGATACTGAGATAACAAAATAAAGAAGTTCATCATATTAATAGGTAATCACGAATAGAGTGGATTAACTGTCTAGAATGTTAAAGAATTTTTTAGACAAATGTTGCATGAAGTGGAAATGTGTACATTTCAAAGATACTTGCAGCAACGAAGTTAAAACATGTAACTGTCTTGTGTATTTTCTAATTTTAAAAAATAAAGAATGTCTTTTCTAAGTATAGTTTTGTAGTCAAATAATTTTTTCGTGGTCTGTGTGAAGTCAAACGTTGAGTAAAACGAAAGAAATTGCTGATAACCTTAATTCTTTGTCATGTTATCCGTTGAAAGAGTACCTGAAAGTCGTTTTCTACTAAGGAACTAATAATAGTTCATTAAAATATATGCATTTGTTGCCATCTAAAAAACTAGTGTCTCTGAAGCTTATGCATGTGCAATCTTGGTTAATGGAGGAGGTTTCATATAAAAATGACACTAATAGATTTGTTTAAATGGTAACCTCCGATTTCGGTATCACATGTAGAAAGGTATTCACAATATGGATATACGATATTGTATGTATGGATACACGGTTCATTACTTCGTTCAGTTACGTGACGAGAACTTTCCTATTGATTGAAAATAAAACATAGGTTAGAAAGCAGTCGAAGAATTGAAATTGAAATACTTCAGCCCAAACTAAAGCAATTGTAGTATCAAAAAAACAAAAATTCGACGGGAGGCTACCTCTGCGAAACGACCACTGGGATCTAGGCGTAAACTTACTTACCTACTCAAATGCGACTTTCTTGACAAACCTATAAGTGACTCTACTGCAGCCAGTTCATACTAGACGTAGAACTATGTAATTAAAGTAGATCTATGTGACCAAAGCTCATGTTGCTGCTAAGTAGCTCTAATAAGAGTAACTGCTATGTGACTAAAGTAAGACTAGAACTATGTAATTAAGAATTATGTCAAACAAATACTCCATGGACTAAAATAGAGCCTATGTACAAATAAGTAACTCTATGTGACTAAAGTGAGCCTTCATTAAGAGTAATAAAGACTAAAGGGTCTAGTACTAGCATAGCCTACTTATAAAATAGCTAGCTGATGGATAAAGTAGGCCTATGTGCTAAGGGCAGCTCTATGTGACCTAAAGGAGCTCTATATGACTGAGTAGCTCCTAAGTACCAGGTAACTCTTTGTGACTCAGTTTCCATGGACTGAGTATCTTTTTGTGACTCTGTGTGTGGACTGGTCTGTTTATTGAGTATGTGACTGGAGTAGCTCTTTGAACTCCATTAGATGACTGATTCGAGATATTGGTTGGGCATTTTCGAGAAAGGAAGAGTCGCAAGTTTTCAGATTATACTATATTTGTTCATGTTATTAATATTAGATCGACTGCTTGCTATTTCTTTCTCTTCCTCACTTATTTGACGCTGAGCACTGCTTGATATTTTATTTCCGCTTCAACAAAACTTCTGTTGACCATTTGGCAGTTTCATAGAAATCGAAACAAAATTGTAGAAAAATCCAGTTTAATATAAGACTACAACTCGACTGAGAAAGCGACTGGGCCGACAGGTATCCGTATGGACAAAGCGCGAGAGCTAGGTTGCCTGCAGTGAATCGCACGTCATCGGTGCTGTGACGTCCATAAAATTCTTCAGACTTTCACCAAATTTGTCCAACTCAATCCATGACTAAGAAGCGTAGGTAATTCAAACTCTAAATATTTGCATCTTCAATGTCCAATCTTTCCTTATTCAATGGTAAGAAAAAATCTATGTTATTTGAGTTTAGATATAAGCGTTTAACTTACCACGAAAGCGTCATCATTTTAGCTTCTCTAATGACACCCATTAGGACTATGAGGACGTAGTTTACGCTCAAAAGTTAAATAAGCTGTCCGTTTTGACAAGACTGATAATGCATAAATTAAAATACCTTTCTATCTTCAACTTAGGAGTTACAGGGAAATAGTCTTCTCCGTCACCCATCTCCCCGTTTCGGCTGGATGGAACTTCACCTAGAACTCACGGCAGATATCTTCCTTCTTCCAACAGCTATATACTCCGACCTGAGAGACGTATGTGTAGAGATTGTTCCTATGGTGCATATTCCGGTAAAGGATATTGGCAATCCTTTCAAACTATCATACACTGCACTATCATCATAACTCTCAGCTTTTCGTAAAAGTGTAGCCATTCTATCTCCCTCCCTTTATATGATTTGAAAGGAGTTTACCTGTAGGATACTCCCTCATTTTGAACGAAGCGTCCAGCTAAGTAAATATGATGTGTTTTGAATCAGATCTATTGTGTTTGATTGTGCAGATATCAGATATCTATACACAGTATATCCATATTGTGTAGAATACCATATATTCCATAAATAGAATATCATTAAGTATCCATATTAAGGAATACCGTGACTTATCAAATCGTATAAATACATATGCGTATCGTATCATAGTTCCATGTATACAGTTACCGATACCAAGCTATCCATATATACACATCGTATATCCACATATTGTGGATACAGTGTAATAAAACAATACGTAATATTGTACCCTGGTCATTAATACATTCGTATAAGTGAATCGTCTCAAAATGCAAATATGTATAACATAGTTATACCGATCCATATCAGTAATCTACCAATATGTGATACCTTACATACATACACGATATCATATTGAATACGTGTATCCATACATACAATAATGTATATCCATATTGTAGATACCGTTTAT
>BGPR01030798.1:391-18439 GCA_013235015.1 Araneus ventricosus
CAAGAGACCAGGGCTCTTGAGTCGAGGGTTTTGTTCTTAGACGATAATACAATCTATGGGCACAGATTTCTACCAGGAGGGTTTCTTGAAATTGATTTCACGGTACGACAAATGTATCAATGTCGGTGGCGAATATGTGGAGAAATAGCCAAAAGGTTGCACTTTGTTATGCCATTGTATGTTTCTGTTTGTAATAAAGCTTACTTGTGAAAACGCTTGACGAACTTATTTTCGGAACGTCCCTCGTATTTATAAAATTATTTTAAACGCATGAAAGGTCATACAGAGAAGTAAGACAAATTTATAAAGGTGTGAATTCACGTCTAATAACAAGACTATTGTGCATGTCATTTAACACCTAACTGCATGTTTTCTTACTCTGTGTTGTGGCGTCATGTCCTTTTCTTCCCAATACACAAAGGACTCCAAAATGAAATTGTCACGTTGCTCTAACTTATCTTATTAATTATAGCTTAAAACAAACAAATTATAAGAACATGTTACTAAAGAAACATCAAGGATTAGCTCTGAATGTGCTCTATTGATTACTGGAAAATAAAAACTGAAAACAAACAAATAATCATAAAACTTAACGAAAGCAACATTTACGATAGAAAACAATTCTATAAATGTTCCGTAACAATATCATTATTTATAATCTTATTTCTCAAATAATCAGAAAATTTAACGGAAACAACATTTACGACAAAAAACAGTTTTATAAATACTATGTTCCGTAACAATATCTTTATTTTTAAACTTATTTCTGCAACCATATTTTGAAGTATAATCTTCTGTTTGCCACTTTGAAATGTTGTGTAGTAAAATATTTAGTCCTTCAATCTTAAATTTCAAGCAAGAGATAATTCATCACAATGGGCTGAGATATTTTTCCATAAACCTATTAAGGTTTTAAGTAGATTAATTAACGGTGAAGTTTTCACCACAGGAAGAATACAGTGATTATTCAGTTTTGAGCCTTATTCTTCCATTTTTTGTCATTCAAAAATTTCAGTCCACCATCCAGCTCTTTCAAATTACTAGTCATTTGTTGCTGCAACCATCTATTATGATATATTAGATTTGTGGAAAGCATTGGAGCAAAATGAGAAATCCAAACACAAAGTAATTCTCTATTCTCTGCGTATGGTATATTTTTCTTTAAATGTATATCTTATACTAATTCAGAGGATAAAGCGTTCTCAATAGGATTTTTCCGCAAAAAAAAGTATTCTTGTAATTATTCCACACACAAATTCATCCTTACTTTAATAATTAAATAATTAAATAAAGGTGTTAGAAATAGAGTATTAACAACGTTTGTGTTAGATAAGCTACGCATCACTTACACTTCGTAGAATTCACGAAATAATCTGTTATCATTTTGTATCACTTGCTCAAAAAAAAATGATTCCATTAAGAGTCAACTTTCTCCTTTTTTTCTTTTCTTTCTTTTTCTTAATACTAATTATTAATTAAAACAGCAAATTTATTTTTTTAGCAGCCGGTAATGAAAATTCATAATATCATTTTTTCTCAGTGATAGTTTTTTATCCATAAGCTAGTTAAGCTTAATTAAGTTATTCTTAATCCCAAGATGTTCGTTAAAATCTCTGCCAAACGATTTTTTAAAAACTGCACAAAAAACTTCGTTCTTCTTTATTGAGAAAAGAGTTGAAATGAAATTAAGCATCACAAATAGTTAAAGTTATGCTGCATATTAAAAAAAATGGAACTTAATATCGTTTAGAGGTTAGTTAAATGAGTTTTCACAACTTTCTTTATTCTTTTCAGCTATGCTCTTTTCGGAAAGTCAACTCTTGATATCAGTTTTTTTTTATCTTACTAAGTATACTTAAGCTACACAGTTATTAAAAGTTATGCAGTTCTTTGTTTCTTTTTTCTTCTTTCTTCACATCGTAGCCTTTCCTATTGCTGTTTTAAGCGTCACTAATGATTCTATTATAATTAATCACAAAATGTGATTGGCTGTGATTTTGCTGAGTCTTATCACAGGAACGCTTTTTTGTCATCTTTATCTTGTTCCAAACTGATGTCGTCTCGCGTAAAATGTTGGACTGTCTAGAAAAATGCAAAAATTAATTATCTCTAAAGTTTTCAAATTAATTGCATATTGGATGGATTGTTTAGCAAACCCTTGGGCGGGCATTTTGGGAACCAAAATGAAAAACAAAAACATAACATGATTTTGCATAATAGCATAAATAATTAATTTTGATAATACGAATTAATAATTACTCGTAATTACTACAAATTCTGAAATACAAAAAAAAATAATTGGAATGGACTGCGATTAAAACTGAAGCGGGAAATCTGGTGCTTTCGAAAAAGTTGAAAACTACTGCTTCAAAACCGTATCAAGCTCTAAATAATTCAAATTAATTTAAACAAAATACCTGAAATTTCTCTGAAGTCGAAGTACACTTAAGCATCATTCCATTTTAGGCAAGTCTTATATGAATTAAAAATAACTAATTTTTTCTATATTCTGCTCCAGCTTTCTTAACTTAATGGAGGAACAAAAAAACGTCAAATAGCGTGGTATATTTGTATATACCCTAATTAATTGAGGCATTGAGAACAAGAGTGGATCAACACAATATTTTTGTTAAACTGAGCTAGGCAGAATACTGAACTGGAAAACACGTTTCCTTTCTAAACCAGTTCTTTCAAACTCAGTCTTATTTCAATTTAAAAACATCTATTTTTTTATATTCTCGTCCAGCCTTCTTAACTCAATTGAGGATCAAGAAACAACAAATAGTAGTGAAAATTTGGTCATTCAATACTTAATTGAGGCTTTCAGAACAAGAATGGTTCAATACACTAGATCAGAGGTACCACCAGGGGTACGCGAATTCAAAGTTTTTAATGGCGGAAACAAGAAAACGCAAGGTATTACGATCAAAACATCTTTAAATTATAGGTAACTAACGCTTACCTTTGTTTTGGTCGTCTCAGGTTTTCTTCATACTGGAGTGGCTTTTATATTATCTGAAATCTCTTTATTATGTGGCAGGTATGTAGTCAGGGAGTAAATCTTTAAGAATGAAAATATTTAATAATGATTAAGTTTACATGACTAATTTTATATTTACATAAGTTAGAAAAAAGGGGATTACAATGACGCGCGTAGAAAAGTTGGCCGCTAAAACCAAGAGAGCAAGGTAAACAAAACCCCTGGTGGCGGGGAAGGAAAGTTCTCTTCAGTTAATTTCAGTCCCTGGTGGTTTCCGACACAAGGGATTAAAAAAGTTAGAGAACTTTGTTTCTCCAAGTGAATACTTGCTATTTAATAAATATAGCACTTGAATAGATGATTATGAACGAAGTGTAATTTTTAGCTATCCACATAAGTTAAGACGAAATAATTGCAATACTGGTTTATTTGCTTTGGCGTTGAACTTATTCTATTGTAAAAATTGAATAAAATGTAAAATCAAAAATAACTCCTGTAAATATTATTAATCTGAGTCATTTCACTCATAAGCTAACCTTAACAATAGTGATAGAAACTTCTTTGATAGACGGATGTGGGGGAGGAGTTGGATATGGTAGTAGAGAGGTACGCGAAAACGAAGAAAATAATCAAGGGGTACGCGAGAGGAAAAAGTTTGGGAACCCCTGCACTAGATCAACACACTATTTTTGCTAAACTGAGCTAGGCACAGTGGCGGTTTTTCTCACAGGTGCTAGAGGCGCACGCTTCGTACCTAGAGACTCTGATAGGGCCTCAAAATCTATTCGACATACATCACAGTGTTAAGCCTACTGTGAATTTACGACATTGGGTAAGGCAAGGGTATTGAAACAAGTTTGCGCCTGTGGCCTCATATTGTCAAAATCCGCTACTGGCTAACCATCATACTGAACTGGAAAACAACTGGAAAGGTTTTAATTTCTAAACCAGTTCTTTCAAACTCAGTCTTATTTGAATTTCTATCTATTGAAAACGTCTATTTTTTATATTCTCGTCCAGCATTCTTAACTCAATTGAGGATCAAATGGCAACGAAAATTTAGGCATTCACTACTTAGTTGAGGTGTTGAGAGCAAGATTATATCAGTCCACTGGATCAACGAGTTTTAATGAATAATCGATAGCAATACGTGAAATATTCATAAAATGTGATGCCAAACTCAGTTAAGCGAAAATTATAAGTTAGTCCACTCCAGTTTTAAACGCCTCTGTTAACAAAAATAAAATACATCTTCTCGAAATTCTCTTTATTGCAAACACCTTAAAGGCAGCCTTGCCTTGAACTTGAAAGGTAAACCTCAGAAATAAAGAAAGACCACTGAATAACGTAGTATCCTTTTCATAATTTTGCATCAAGAAGTCAAAATTGTTCTGTCAATATATTGGTCATAGCATTTTAGGAGGATACTCAATTTTATTCTAAAATTTTTTTCCTTATTTTTCCAGGAAAATTTTTTGCTGCCTTAAAAGCCTATAAAAAACCCACTATGGACTCATTTCATAAACCTTTCAAACAAGTTGCGTAAAACAATGGTATTTCTTAATTACTATTTTTCCTAGTTGTGAGAAAGGAATGAATTCATTTGTTTCAAATGCATAAAATTTCAAAATATTAAAATATAGAAATATTTCATACTGCGATGTAGGAAAGGTAATTGGTGTTCTCCTCATTGATCAACTTATTTTTTGGATTTAACTACCCAAAATAAAATCAAAAATATTTCGTCTTATGATTTTTAGTGATATAAAATTTCTCTATGGCAAAAGTTTTAACTTGCTTATTTAAATCTGTATAATCTTTAAGAAAATGTATTTCAATAACAATAATTTAAAGGTAAGCACATAAAAATAAGCAAAGTTAAAAGTTTAGTTCAGTTGAAAAAAATTGAAATTTATACACATAAAAACACCAGTGGAAATCCGTTTGATCTAATACAAATTATTAATCCTTGCCTAACGAAAATAAAATTCATCAGAGGTTATGGAAGGAAAGGTTGGCTATAAATAATCAAATATTAGAGTAAGTATCTTTAAATAATGAAATATAACAAGAAGCATTTCTAAAAATACATTCTAACCTTGAAAGAGCATTTTCACAGCTTTTTCAAATACAAAAGATAATTTATTTCTAGACCATACAGCACACGGTATAAAAAGTTTTCTTTTATTGTGAGAAGAATATGATTTTATTTCTTGAATGTAATTTCTCATTAACAGTTTTTCTCTCAGATTCTCCCTGAATACAGTACAACCCGGGTAAACCGAAGTAAAGGCGAGAAGCCATTTCGGATAACGACTTTTTCGGTTAAGCCATCAACATCTATAACTATATTATATCTGATTACACTATGTGATTCTGAAATGATTTGAGCATAGAAAGAATTCAAAACTCCCTTTGTAGGCTATACTCATGTTCTTTATTAAAGTTACGCCTCCGTCGGGCTCAATATTCGCACCGGTGAGTTCGAGCGCAATGCGCCTGACAGACAATGGTAAACAATATCTTAATTAATACTGTTAATTCCCGTTAATTTTAATTTTAGCATTCTAAAATTAATCATTGACCTTCTTGCTTTAGGAGGCTTAAAGAGAAAAAAGTGGGATATCGTTGCAAAAAGGTCTCGCCTTCTCGATTATATCCATTCAGTACAGTACGTGTTCTTTGGATTTGCAATTTCAGAGCCATTTCGGATAACCCCAGTTTAGTCTAATCCGAGTTCGGTTAACCGGCAATTTACTGTATACGTGTCCGTAGCTTCTGTACCACTCTTGCCCCGATCTCACCCACTGATGTGATCTCTATTAGCTTGTGTTTAAAAACATATAGAGAACGCAGTAACGCAAAATAAACAACTAATAGCAGAAAAGCCAAATAAACCAGGAACAAAAGAGCCAAAAGTGTAAAAAGAGTGCATTGCATCCAGAGCGCAGAAAATGCTGCTGCATCTGAAATACAATAGAATACAAAGATTAACGAAGAAATGAATAACTAAGCTAACCTTAAAGTCATATTTAAAAGCAGAATTGTCGGAAAGAATCCGGCCTTCAGTCAGCCATTTTCTTGTTCTCGGTCGGAGAGGTAAGTCGCTTCTTTCTTAGTGAAGTGCGGTATATTTGTCTTTGTAAAGTATGGTATTTTTTTGTTATAATGACGGCAAATTAGCTGATTATTTTGTGTTTAAAAATCTTTTTTTGAAACAAACTTTTTCCAGCGTAACTGTTTTGATATGTCGGAGTTTCATTTGCGGCTAGTTTTTCCATTGTTTTCCGTTTCTCTTAGGATTTTTCGGGTTACACGAAGCCCTTTTTTAGACAATTTGTCAGATGTATTATGAAAAAAAATCCATCTTTGAACCCCTCCTACTTGTAACCCTTGATAAAGTCTGTAAGGCCGGATTCTTTTCGACAATTCTTCTACTTTTAAATATGACTTTAAGGTTACCTTATGTATTCATTTCTTCGTTAATTTATGTTTAAAACTTTTCATTGCTTTAGAAAGTATCTTGCAATCCAGCTCCTTTCCTTGCTATTCCCTAAGGATTTTTACCTCGCAATTTTCTCAAACAAATCAGACGGAAGTATGCGTGATGTGATTCTGCTTTCAAGCAAAATAACTAGTTTATTGGCAAAAACGCAAACACTGAGAATAGCATTCTAAGGTAATGAATTCTTATGAAAGAAACAAAGTTAGTGAATCGATTGATATGCTGTTTTCAAAGAGGGCAAATATATTAATAATTGCTGGCTCTTTCTAGTCAAGAGTTTTGGGAAAAGCGCACTTTTAAATAAAGCAAAACTAAATTTCTACTCGTATGCCTAGGTATGATATTCTTGGTAAATAGTTCGGTATTATCCAAGAGTTTTTCCTATTTTGGACTCTTAAATACCGCATTATCCAAACATCCACCTACAAACCTTTGTGGGCTTTGGAAAGCTATTCGAGAGTTATGTGACAAAATACCTCTTCCGATACCACAAAAATAATGATTGTCATGAAAGCTATGATGTAGAAAGATAGTTAAGACTACGGGCTATTACACTGAACATTTCAAAACAAAAAAAATATGTAAAATAGGTCATAAAATACCATAAAAGTCGTCTAAAAATGTGCGAATACCCTCTGTAATTTATTATACTACAGTGTCACACATTCTTGTTATGTTTATAACTTCTTATAAAATTAATTTAATAATTTCCAAATATGTCACTGAAGTAAATTGAAATAGAGCATGAAAAGAAATAAAAATGGTTTTCAAAGCACATGAGTAGGACGTTTTATTTTAATTATATTCTACTTTTCACCATACAATTTAAAATTCATTATTATTAATATTATTGAATCCTTTCTCAAATTCATTAACAGATGGCGAAACTTGTATGGAATCAAAATTTAATTAAATTAACTAAAATAGTGTATTGTCATCCAGAATGCACGTGCACAAAATTTCAAAATGTACAAAATTTTCTGTTTTCCTACCATGTTAGTCTTATGGTCGGAAAGAAAGATTTACAGAGATTCTTAATGCATGCCAGCCAATGACCCCCCAACTTAGAAATTTTGGCGACGAAATGAAGGTTTTAAGAAATACAAGAATCATGGCCCTAACTCTCTTAGGAACCGATATATTGAGATCCTGCTAGAGAATTTTATGCGATTTCACGCTTTGCCCGAAAGCTATAAATAACCGAGGATACTCAAGCGAGCGCTCGGCGTCTAACTGCTAAACAACTCGTATTGCGAATAAAACTCAAAAGACATTCACTCGTTTCAGCACCTCCGAATATTTATAGGTTGCCGACAAGGAGTGACGTCGCATGATATTTTCTAGAAGGATGTCCATAACTCAGTTCTTAAGAGAGATAAGGCCATAATTCTTGTATTTTCTAGAACCTTCATTTTTTCACCAAAGTTGCCAAATTTGTCTCCAAGATCAGGAAGCATTGGCTGGCGTCCATTAAGAATCTCTGTAAATCCTTCTTTGTGGCAATAAGACTAACATGGCAGGGAAACGGCATTACAAATTCGTAACAATAAATTTTGTAGATAAAACACTAAAAATGAAATTTCATATTTTGGTCACTTTTTGCTAACTTCAAAATTCTGCCGTCCCTTTAAAGTTAAGTTATTGAATAATCTAAAAAATTATGACAATTCGTTTTAAACAGCAGTTATATTATTGCATGTTGTAAATAATCTCACTGGAATCTTTAGAGAAGGATTTCTGACTAATGGAATTGGCCGAGGTAGTTGCAGGCATGCTAAATAATTTTGACAACTGCAACTGCGGTTCTTTCTCTCACTCTTAAAATGAAGAGTGATGAATGTAATGTTAATGACAAAACTAATTTATCCTTTAAAAGTAATTACGTTCTATTCAAAATAAACAACTGAAAAATTCTTACAATAAGTTTCTTTGTTTCCGAAGAAATGTTTCTTTCATTTTTTTGAAAAAATGGATAATTTTAACTTTAGTAGCTTTTTTTTAAACTTCAGCAAATTTATTTAAAACTTAAAATAATAGCTTAACAATTTTACCTCTTTCTAACTGAAAGAATGCTTCAAAATTTGGAAAATATAAGATTAAAAGGCTTCAAAAAGTCGCTGAGGAAGTCATTACATTCTTATATTATATATTGTACGGACCGTTTTTATATCAACATATCATTTAAGAATTGAAACACTGCATTTTTATGTCAATTACTATAATCAATCTCTGGGGATATTATTATGAGTTAAAAGATGAAAAGGTTCTTTCTCTCCAATATAAATACAAAAGAATGGGAAATTTCCGATTTCATTGTCTTAATTTCTTTTTTAATAAATTTATAAAATTCAATACTTTCAAAAAATGTCTAATAATTAATGCTTAATATGATTTTTATCAATACCCATGATGTATATAAATCCGAAACGAAAATTTAATGTTTTAATTTTTCTTTCACTCACACAAAGAAACTAACAGGTTAGACCGTGGTGGCCTAGTGGTAAGGTCTCAGCTAAGGGGCCGGGGGTTCCAGGTTCGAAACCCGATTCCACTGAAGATCCGTCATTCATTGGGCCTGTTGCACGCTAAATCATATGTAGGGGCCAAACGTCCTCCCTTTGGTGTGGTGCGGAAGCTTGGAGAAGGGATGTCATCTCACGTGTTGTCATCTGACCGTAGTTCAAAATTACGAAGTCCGTTCCAAAATAGCCCTCGTGTTGCCTCAAAACGAGACGTTAATATAATTAAACTAGCTGATTATGCCACTGTCTGGTTTTTTTTTTTTTCGATTAAAGTCAAAAGAAAATAATTAAATTAGTTGCATCAAAGATTCTTTTAACACCCACGAAATAATAAACGTCTGAGCTCAAAGCTGAACTTTGAGTTTTGAAACTGGGAATATACGTTGAGTATCAGAGTCGGGAGATCCATTTCTCACTCATCCATTAAAAATAAGAATACATTTTAATATCATCCATCTACATAAGATCTGATAATAACAAGTGAATAATTTATTATTTCATGTTAAGATTGAATAACAAGTTAAAATAACAGCTTTAGAAGTCTTATATGAATGATAAAGGGAAATTAATTTTCAGAAAGGATCAATATAAAAGCTTATAAAGGGAGCTCTTATTTCTAAAAAGTAGCGTGAATGGCTTTCCAGAAGAAATACATTTTTACGAAACAGATTTTATAAAATAAAAACTAATTACCTTTTCAAAGGCGGAAAAAAGTTATACATATATTAATGATTTAGATGTTTGTAATGATTTTATATTTAGAGCAACTAAAACCTTCAGACAAATATTTTTATAGTATTGTCTGCTACAAGAAATGTTTTCGTTTCCTTGGTGCAAGATTGTCGAGTGCGTACGTGCAGGAGGACAGTTAAAAGGTCACTTTCTCCCTCATTACGAGCGGGGGAGGTTATAAGGTCACTCTGAAATAGCGCCTGACAACAAGTGTGTCCAATCAGGCGTTGTTTTTTCTGTGACGCAAGGCCAGGATGTGAAGAGGGGTTAGACCCTTCACTTCAAAAAAAAAATTATTCGAGAATCGAGACGCGCGGCTGGATGATCGGAAGAAAGAAAAAAAAAATGGTGCATATACTTCGTTCCGGTGTGGACGGTTCGAATTGTGTTCTTTTTGCTCAGTTTTTTGCCCGAAAAAGAGTCTATAAATGCTCATTCATGTAAAGTTCCCCCGTCTGGATTGTAGAACAAGGAGCGGAGGATGAATCCGACCATTGGAGATCGCAGGGACCGAACAGATAAGACCTTTTCCTTTATCAATATATTTTTTACGTATTTCATGGCGGACAACAATTTTTGCGTCCAATTCTTACCCCCTTTCCATAGAAAAAAAGAGAGGAAACATCAGGACTATATTAAAAAGATTTCTCGGACTTTTTGAGTTTCTAGGTTAATACAATATGTTTTTTTTTTCGCGAATGTTGATCAGCATTAAGAAAAGGGGGCCCCTGATAATAAGTAGTCTAGAGATATACAAGTTAATGTCAATTATTGTTTTTGTGTATCAATATAAATAAATCTTTTAGTTCCTTTTTTTCAGGAGTAATTTTTTTTGCATTCATGTCTGACATTGTTAACTCTTCCTTTTTTTATATTTATGCGTGATATCTTTCTTTGTTTTTTATGTTTAGTAAAAAGGATACTTGAAATATATACGGACAAATTAATTTAGCAAAGGCAATTTTTTAATCTAATGAATTGCAGTTTTATATATTTAAGTGTTTATATATTATATTCTATAATATCAAGTTAACAATTTATGTGTTTAAATATTAAGATAACAATTTATGTGTTTAAGTAAACAATTCATCAAGTAAACCACATAACAATTTTGACATTAAATATACATCTGCATTTCAAAATCAAATTCTTCTATCTTTATTGCAAAAACAATTGCAATATTTTCTGTTAAAATAATGTTTTGTCAGTATTTTTTAATGAATGAACGTCTAAGAGAATAAAGGAATCAATATTTTAAGAAATATAACTATTTTTAAATTTATTTTATGCAATCTATGTTAAAAGACAATACACATTCATCAGCAATTACTCAACTGCTGCATTCTTTTGAATTTCTTTAATAAATACAATTAAATAGATAAAAATATTTATGTAAAATAAAGCCACTGGGAGTAACTTAAACCAAACTACAGCAATTTAAACTAATCAAAAAATAAAATAATTTCTTAGAACAATAAGCATTCAGAACTTTTCTTGTTTTTCCACATTTCTAAAAATAAATGGGCGGTATGGTGAAAATAATTTGCTGAAGGAGTAATATTTATTTACTGTAATTTACGCAACTGCCATTTTCTCGTGAAATTCATCAATAAATGAAAATACGTAGATCATAAATATCCCAGAACAATAGAGCAGCTGAATTTAATTGAAATCAAACTAATTAAAAAATTCATCGTTTTTTTTTTTTTTTTTTTTTTTGGAAAGCAAAAGCATTTAGCAAATTTTCCTCATTTTTCATTTTTAAGAATATCATAGACAATAAGCTAAAAAAAATTAAGATACAACTGAAAAAAATAATTTGTCTCGGTATTTTAAGAAAGAAAATATTACAGCAAACTCTGCAGAACAGAATAATTCTGAGAATTTGAGTCAAATTCTGAAAATGAAAGTCAGAAGCACGAATATTTTCCGGTTCTACCACATTAATTTTAAAAACGTTCGACTGATATCTCTCGTTCTTAACAATAAATTCTCGCTAGAATTCTACTTTATATGGCTGTAAAAACCATTGCTTTGCGATTTCCAGACCATTTATTCGCCATTTTGTTCAAATAACTTTATTCTTATTCTCAATTCTCTGATGTTTTCATAGAGTATTTCATTTTCAACAATGATGATGGCTTCCAGCTTTTAGAACTTGCATTTTACTGCCGTTTGATGTCTCTTGTTCGCAAATCGTTTGCAATAAATTCGGAATAATGTTCGAAACAGGAATCTAATCTGATTTACTGAATCTCATAAAGTTTCTTTTCTTCATTGGATGAAATAAATGGTATTATTAGTTAAAAAATTACGGTTGAGATGTTCACGTCTTTAACTTAAATAATAAGTTAGTACATTTTACTGCATCTGTGAAAGAATTTTTTTAATAAAATTATGTTTGTGCCCGATAGTTGAAACATTAATGCATTGTAGCATAACGTAAGTTGTAAATACTCTACCAAAATGATAACAGTTTCAAATCTTTTATGATATTCCGTTATTATGAAAAGTAAGGAAAAATTGCATAAATAAATAAATGTTAATGTTAGGAAATAAATACATTGTGACATATATTTCTTATAAATTTGTTTTCAAAATATAAAAAAAAATTATTATTTGTGAATATTTTCTTTTTGGTGTTCTTTTCGCGTAGTAGATTACGAAATCGTTATATTCAAGAATTTTTGTTATATAATGTCATTCATCGTTACTTAACAAGAATTTGGTGGAAATATTTTTTTTATAAACGTTGGTCGAATTAGGTAAATGAATTGTAATCTCAAAAACTTTGTTCACTAGTTTTGGCAACAAAGTTTTGAAAGATGTTTTTCATAAATCAGTTCTTTTCCATAATATTATTATCCATACTGCAAAATACTGTACTAATATATCCGTACTAATATTACTAGTCACATAATTATTTCTCATAATATCAATATACATGCTACATTACTATAAAATATATCAGAAATTAATTTCGAAATAAATGTATAAGAAAATAAGTACAGAAGTGAAGAAGCCTCAATATTTTAAGTCTAAGTTGTTAGAAATATGTTTGATCCCAATTTTTGGAAAGCTAAGAAATGATTTTACCAACGGAAATAATTAGAACTAATACACTATATTTATGCATCTGTTAATCTAATATAGGATTTCAGTCGAATTTTGGTCATTAATGACATAATAAAATACTTATAACACTTTTTTCCTAAAAATAGATTTTTATTAATCTGTCCCATACCAGGGGTACATCGATACACACGGAAATATAGAAAATAATGATGGTTAATAGGTGTGAGATCAAAACAAAATTTGTTTTATCAATAAAACTTTGTTAAACTTTTAAACATTGATTTGGAATACAAAGTAATAAACATATTTTTTTTAAAAATTAAACATTTTTAATGAGACTCGAAAATTGAAACAAAACTGCCTCAGAAAATAATTTATCTTTACAAATAACATAGGAAAATATGTGTCTGTCTGTGTAAATATACTTTGGAGGGAGAGAATGTGTACCTCGAAGCCGTTTTTTGGAAATTTTAATGAATTAAAAATTAAGGAAAATTTTCGCGTTTTTCCTTGATGACTTACGAAAAACATTAGCACAAAAATAATTTTCACACCATCTAAAAATGCAAAAAATTATATTTTTGATGATATTAACTAAATTTCCGTACAATTTTTCTCACCAATTTTAATAAATTCGTAAAATATATTTTAAACTTAATTTACAGCAATTATTTTTATTTTTGCAATGAAATTCAAAATATTTTCGTAATTTAAACAGATTCTTAATTGCGTGTTTCTCTTGGATAGTTCATTTTTACGTTTTTCACATTTCTGAAGAGGATTTTGCAAAGTAGCTTGCTGTTAAGGCGCATTGATACACACAAAAGATGCGTATCAATGTGCCCCGGAGTCAACAGTATCAGTTTGCCCCAAGAGACGTTTTTACTTAAAACAAGTGGTCACGCAAAATCAAAGCTAAAGAAACTCAAAATTTAATTTAGTTCAGGGGAAAAAAACGTTTTTCCCTACCTTTGGAGTAGATTCCCTGGCAGGAAAATGTAATTAGCGAAAGAAATCACCACAAAACACGTACTTAGAGTAAAATTTACTTCGACTACAAGATTTGCGATTTGATTTATTTGTAAATTTCTTGCATTCATTTTTAAAACTCTTTTGACTTAACGTGGCCGAAAAAATTACCGTGTGCTAAGGGTTACAGTGGTATATATATATGAGGGGATATGAACATCTTGAGCCATTCCAATCATCAAAATTTAAGAACTGTATCAATGTTCCCGCGTATCAATCTACCCCAACTCCCACTACTTTTAAAATTCTAGTCCATCGCCGAGTCTTTTAAACAATAATAAAGTTCCTCAAGATATAACTCTAAATTTTAAAAATATATATGTATCCTTATACAACTCAAGTTTTAATTACATGTCGAATGGAAATACCAGAATAAGAAATACATAAGGCATAGCATATCTTTTTAAATGATAATTTAATATTGTATATTTATAGTCTTATTAATATTGTTACAAAAGTATAATAAATAACTCATTGTATTTCTTTAATAACGAAATAAGAATCGGCCATGTTCCTGAAATGCTTATCTTTTAACATAATAATATTTTTAGATTGGCTTTCTGTAAATTACGTGATGCAAAATTCGTACAAACAGATGCGTGATGTTCAGAATGCTACACCCTACAGGGACCCTACTACACCCTACAGGGACCCTACTACACCCTACAGGGATCCTACTACATCCTACTGTCATTTTACCTACAGCTATCACATTTGGCACGTGGCAACTTTTTTGGAGTAGGTGTTCACTGAGAGGGTTTCTCAAAATTTTTATCAGATATTTAATTAATTAAAAATTAATCGTAATTTTAACCCTTCATTAATTAATTGTAATTAATTCCTTTCCTCAACAATTTCGCAGCATATTACCCGACAAAAACCGCTTTTACACCAATTTAGAATTTAAAAAAATAAGCTTTCACTGCCCCAATTTTTTTCTTAAAATGTATTCATTTAATTTGAGCAAATTTTCCAAAATCAATTTTAAACAAATTTCGAAGCAATCTCTTTTATTTTTGCAATGAAATCGAACCAATTTGATCGCTTTATAGCGCCCTTTTCCAAATGTTAATGTTATGATAAAAAATTGTTTCTTTGGACATCAAGTCCAAAATAAAACTTTCACATTCACCTTTATTAACATGATAAAGTTTCTAAGCTGCTGTTTTTTCGGTAAATGATGTTCTTAACCTTCGTTCGGGCGCAATACAAATGCTAACACGTTCGGGCGCAACTCATCTGTGAGATTAAAAGTTACATTTTTGCTTTGGCTTAAGGAAAGGCTTATCAAACTGAACTATTCGGTCATACAAATCTATATTTGCGTTTTTAAATAACTTTTTTTTTAACTTAACCCTTGCAATTTCAACTAACGAAATGTCCAGGAGTTCTGGAGGGAGTTGACGTTTGTTTTTCCGTAAGGTTCCTTAGCAGTGACATCTGTTGCGAAAATAATTCAACATTTCTGAAACAATGTATTAGAAATAACGTTCAATATCATTGACTTAGGGTATGGTGCACAGGTATATAAAAAGAAATATTGAGAAAAATTAGAGAACTAGAAAATACAAACATAATCGGGGGCAACTCATTTACCAGATTAACGTGCCCCTCACGAACATCAAAAGAGCACTGGAGAAAAAAACACGCTAACCTAATGTGAGTGGTAGAGAGACAGGGAGCTACTACAGGTTCTACACCTATATCGGTAACACCCCTCTTAAGCACAAAAATATAGGAGCTTCATCTCACAGATTAGATGCGAACGACGGAGGGTTAAGAATTGTTCTTTCTGTTAAAAAAATTATGTAAAGATGTAAAAATCGGTACGCATAGAATGCAATGAAGCCAAACGAAGACAAGATAAACGAATCAAACAAAAAACAGTATCTTGCTATGATGTTTCATACTAGAGGTTCCAAATTAAATGAAATTTTTGTAACATTTTTACCCAATTGACCGATTTGCCTTATATATGATTATCGTAATTAAAACTGATCTATTCAGAGAATTCTGTGTCTCACTAAAATGGGGATGCGACCAAAATTTGTACATAAAAAGATTCTAAAATGTCCATTTCGAAGCTCATTACAGGAAGGTATCTGAAACAGCATGCAATACAGAACTGTGAATATTAGAAAAAGGCATTTAAACTTCTGTACCTTTTACACCCACTAAATACCACTCTTTCCAGAAAATAGACTCTTTCCAGACTTCTGTCGTTTTAAACTTGAAACGCCTAGTAAATGTTTGCATTTTCAGTATACTGAAGTTTATCTGTCAATAAATATTAACATTCTTATTTTTTAATAAATTTTCAAGGAATTTTGATTTCGAACTGAAATACTGTTTCAGTTTTCACGCAAAACACTCACTCCATTCACACCACAGCCTGCATAGCAGCAGTGACTCTTCGTCACTAAACCCAAACAAACGAACTTAAGGATCTTCATTTGTCCCAAAAGAGATTACAGTTTCTTCCCTTAGATAATTTATTATCTTTAACACGCTCCACACAAGCCGTTTTTGCTCGACTTTCCATTCAGGCCAACTGATGTTTTGACTAATTGGATACTGTCTCTCCGCCACGAGAACTCTGTTCGCCGAGTTGTCTAGTTGATGGCGGTTATAGCAACTGGTTATGTTAGGGAAGATCCATTTCAAATAGGAGGAATCCGACGGAAGTCGGGGTTTTATTTTACTCTCGGAGCCGGTTTGCGGCGGTAGTTGATCATTCGTCTTCTCCGTTTTGCAGCATCTGCATTCCTTCCCATTTGGAGTTAAATGAGCCAATGTAGCAAACTTGAATGAACGTATACCTACTCGAAATGGATTCCTCCTACGATAACCTGTTTCTATAGCGACCGCCGTCAATTAGAAAACTTGGCGAACAGAGTTCTCGTGGTGGACGGACAGTAATAGATTTTTAAAGATTCATATATTCTCACGCAGTACTTCTATGTATCGTCAACCTTAAGTAATTAGCCTGTTTAGCGTAGTTATCATATAGTGTACCTTTCACGGCAGACATGTCGCTGCGATCAGTTTTAACTCTTCGATTGGTATCGAACAAACAGATTAACAAACAGAACAGGACACGTGTACCATCGATGGTGCGTGTGGCCTGAATGGAAAGTTTAGCATGTACCATCCATGGTACACATGTTAATAGACTACCTCTGCTGAAAATCAACTCTTTCTGTTCCCTTAAAAGAGAACAACAGAAAGTGGGATAAACATAATATTCAAATAACTGCAACAGTTTCAAATCCTGCTTCACCATTAACCCTTAGAAGCTCGATTTATTTAAAAAATGATTTTAAAACATTTTTTGACTTTCATTTCTTCAATAAAGCAATGGAAAATACTTTACAAGATCTTATTTTGTTTTAAGCATGGTTTATGGCAAGAAAACAGTTTGTTACCAACTGATAACACTGGGCTTTATATCAAAAAAAAAATCCTTGGTAAAGTTCTATAATGTCAAACATAGCTGAATTTTAATAAATAATAATCGGATAAGGAATTTCTTTCAACATTATGTAATAAAATATAGTATTCTCCAGCGTACAGAGAAAGACAAAAATATGCAACCTCAAGTGAAAAACATCCATTTATTTTTATTTGTTTATCACCACTCAGTTTATCATCTATATGTTGTCAATTGATTTAATGAAGATATCAGTAGGTATCCTATTGCCAGCATCAGGCAGTAGAGTTTTAGTCTCATTCTCAAGATTTAAGAAAACAAAATTGGGAATGTTGCTGTTAAGGGTTAATTAGCTAATCAATGTGTTTAGATTTATTCTTTCAAAGCGATCAAATTAAAATACTGAGAGAATTAATTAAAAATAAAACACTTCGAGCTGTGATGCGAAAACTATCATTACCTAATAATTTTGAATTCTAGTACCCAATCGCAATAATTCGCAAAAATTTGACAGGACATTACAAACTTGTGTTTTTATTGTCTGTATAGTCTGTCACCATCATAGAAACTTCGCAGGTAAGAAAACATCAGCAGAAAAATTCTCACTTTCCTTCACCTTTTCCTCGCAAATAAAATGACTCCTGTATTTGTTTCTTCTACCGGAAACGAAATAAAATAAAAATATGCTATTGTATACTGTGCGCATTGTGAGAGGATCTCATCTCCCAAGAATTTCCGTTTTCTTTGTAGCAGATGGGATTCAAAACAGATGGAA
>BGPR01030799.1:0-18439 GCA_013235015.1 Araneus ventricosus
AAATAGAATTAAATGTGTCACCCTAGTAAAATCTCCGTTTTCACGAAAATTTTCGAAATTTTTTAATATTATTTTCTTTCAAAGCCCATACATTAGGATTCCAAAAATGGTTTTACTTTAGTTTCTTCTGATATTTAGAAGCAAAGTTATTGCCTTAATTATGAACTAGAAGGAAAGTTTGAACCAAAACTAAGCCATAGAATTGAAAACAACGCATCTAATTAGCTATTTCTTTACCTTTAAACAATGTGAATGCAGAATTTTTAAATATAGAATTAAGTTTTATTTATTATTATTTTATACGTATATGGCAACTGCTTCTACTTACGGATATTTTGCTCAAAGAAAATTTCTGCTCTACTCCAAACACTGTTATTAGGTACTAAGAGAGTAGTTTTATTATTCAACTGTATGATATATAGGCCTGATATCTGTATTTAAACATCTTAATGTAAAAAACTTAAACCAGAAATATTTTTAAAATTGATTTTGAGAGAATTAAGAATCGAAGGACAAGTAGAACCAAAAACAAAAAATTACAGGAGAAAAAATTAAAATCTAAAGAAAATCAAAATTAATTAAAATTAAATCAAAGAAGGCTTGAATTTACAAATACTGTGAATTTTAATTTTGTTAAAATATGTATACAATTTTTTTGTGGACTTTAAAATCTTTATTTGCGTTTTCTTGGAAAACTGTTATTTCTATATTTTTTAATATTATGATAAATCCTTACTTTCAAAAGTTTTAATATATTCAAATGAAATTCTTACCACTACGTTCCCATACATCTGTAGGTATGCCAGAACCCCAAATATACTTGAAAAGGGAATAATTATTTATTTTAGAGTTGTTTTATTTGAAAAATCGATAGTTTTTCTTGTAAACCTGTTGCGTATACAAACTTGGTATATCTCAGTAACTTAAGTGGTACTCTAAATATTCTGCTTCATGACTCAGGTAAATGTATAACAAATATATTATTGAAAACAAAAGTGAAATACATGGATTAGAATCTGTTTATAGATCGCTCAAGGTAAAAAAGCCAATTTTTTACTAAATTTTGAATGAAAAAATGGGCAAAATTTCTCGAAAAATAAATTTTTTTTCACTAAATGGCATTTGAATCACAGTTTTATTACTAATTATTATAACTGAAAACATAAATGTTGTATTAAGATTTCCCTTTTTTTTCAAAAAAAAAAGTACCTGGTTGCAGGCAATATTATCTTAACATAAAGATGGTGAAAATATCGCACTGTCAAGTCAGCGGTTGATTCGACGAAAGCGAAATCAGAATGGCATCGGAAATACTTTAGGCCGTGCACGACTTGAATGTTAACCCATCCTTAATTTTAAGGTTCAACCAAGATTGTCAGTGGCGAACTGGTGGATTCAGGTCGGGGGGGGGGGTGAGGTCATAAAATTTTCTATCGTAGTGACGAATGTCAAACCTCATGCTTTATGTAAATCAGAACACTTTTAACTTTGCTGGACTTTCCCTACCTTGACAATAAGAATCATAAAGAACACCATAATACTTTCGATAATTTAACAAAAAATACAAATGAAATAACCAGCCAAAAAAATGTTTCTGACCGCAGTCAACGCTACAAGTACAAGTGGAACACTAGAAAAGTAGGAAAATTTCGAGTTCGTCGTCAGAAAGCGCAATTTGTCACGATTTTGGCTATTTTTAAACAAAAATTATGAACAAACAGTTATAGTGATTTTAAACAAAAATCAAGAATCTCTTGTTTAGGCTCTAAATTTAAGCCTGATAGCCCTCCTCTGATCTTCACTGAAGATTTCAAATACTTCCTTGGCCTCATACAGTTTTATTCAAGTGAAGAATGCTATTCAGATGCACTGTGCCCTCATCTAGTACAAATAATTAAAATTTGACTATTAATAAATCTGCATTTTAATTCCTATTAAACTGGAGATTCTTATTCTAATAAATGATATTATGTTATGATAAACTTTAAGTATGTCAAAAAATATTTAGATTTAAAGCTGCTCTGAAAGTATAATTGGAAACTTATGCAAAATATTCTTGATGGACGCTCTTGATAGGCTGGTTAGGGTTTAGAGCAACACAACAGCCAGGTGTGAATATGCCTCATCAAGCATACTATAGCATTTGGAATCATGTACAAATTCAAAGCAGATGTCCCTGCAGTGGCGAATACAGGGGCTAGGGCTGCAACATCTCCCCTTAACCAAAATTTTGATTTTGTCTAAATCACTACACCTTTGTTCTTAATATCTTTTTTTTAAAAATAAATCGGTGTAACATTGCTTTCTTACTTGACAGGCTGGAAAAATTCTTCCCGCTTTGTAGTCATCCCACTCATTCTTGTAGCGTTAACGCGATCAGTGATTTTTGCTAGTTATTGCTACAATCGAAAATATTGCAGTGTCCTTTGTGATTCTTATTGTCAGGTGAGTAAAGAAAGTGTTTTGACTTACATAAGCCATGATATCACGACGACAATAAAATTGGCGACTCAGCCCCGCAAGTAGACCCAAATCCTGGATCTCCACTGGTCCCTAGGTAGGCAGTAAACTGTCATGAGTAGAGTGCCAACGAATAAATAGAAGTTAAAGGTAAAGTCTGGAAGAGATAGAAAAGAGAAAATCTGCTCTTGAATTTATATAAATTAGGAAATCATGTGAATCTTTTTTTTAACACTTCCGAGAATAAAAGATAATTGAGCCTGCGTATTATCGAAACCTGTCTTGCGAATAAAATAGGCCTAGCTTTGTTCCGTGGAAGAATAATCTGTAAAAACATATTATTCAGAATGGTCATCGTCTGGTGTAAAGGTCCAAAAATGCAGTTTATTCAAGTGCGTCAAAGATAATCTTAAAGGTAGATCTATTGTCTTCACATGAATCACATTCAAAGGGGAATTAGTTTTTATGAGTTGAGAAACAATCCATGCTACGACTGTGCGTCTAAGGAACAGCATGCTCTTGTAATTGACAGCTGACCGCTTGAGATATTTCCTTGAAACGCTTAGAAGCACATCGCATCATAATTTCATAAGTACATGCAACGTTATTCTTACTCCGGATTACGGCAGTTTTGTTCTGTGCATTCAAATCAGATCCAAAAAAGTAAACAACTTCTTTCGATTATTCACCAGCCAATTTTGAAATCTGAAGAACTAATAACTTAGAGTATCCGCTAGAAGTTTTTTTAAACATTGTGTGCAGTGATATATTATGTTGTAACCGGAACATATTTGAGTTAACTGTTGTTTTAAAGCTCTTAAATTTTACTTTGGTTGTAAGACAATTCAAAAATAATTCCGAATACATTATAAGACATTCGAACCTCTTCAGAATTAGGTATTAACCGTTTGAGGTCGACTGTCACGCGGGATGCGGCTTCGTAGCGTTATGCGGTGGTCGTCCTAATGGATAGGTTAATAATTACATACTAGAATAAACTTTTTTAACCCCATTCCTAAGTATCATCAAAAGGAAAGCTGGAAATATATGGACAGTTAAACCCAACCGTAAACCTTATCTGGTCAGTTCCCTCCCGGTGGATTAATAATAATAATATGGAGAGATATTTTTAGTTTCAGTCTCCGATGAGCTGTTGCATGAAAATCATGAGCTATTTTAGAACGACAAAGAGTCACTTTTTGTAAAGTAATTGTTTTTCTATAGCACTTCGCAGGCGTAACAAACGTAATCGAAACACTCCTCGAAAGTAATCAACTGACAGTATTACCTTTAAAAACATGGTTTAATTCTGTTGCAGATGTTTCTACGCTTGCTATAAGAATTCAATAAATAAAACAATAGTGTATGATAGAATAATGTATATTGAATAAAGGCTTTATATTGCAACATGCTGATATACCCGCGGATTCGTCAGCGTAGTACCTTATTGCTCAGGATAAAAATACTTTCCCGTCTAATAGTTTTAATGTAAAAAAATTCTTCTATGTAGAATATTACAATCAATTGTATTCTCCAAGGGATCTAATATCCATTAATCACGACAATTTGGGGGAGACCGGGGATCGTTGTTACAATATTTTTAAGCATTTTCTAAAAGAAACTATTACAAGCATTTTTACGGAATCCACTTTAAAATTTACTCTGATTGTTAAAGATTCATGACATATTTTTTAAAACTATTAGATAAATATAATTCAAACATATTAAATGTTTTATACACATATGTTCATTGTAACCACTTACCCCACTATGGGGGTATGTTGTTACACTAGATGGGGTAAATTGTTACATAAAACATGTTAATCAATAAAAACAAATATAATATCTTTTTGTTTTAAGTATATTATTATTTTATATCTGTATAGAATAACGATAGGCTTATGTACTCTTTTCTTCTTAAATTCACTTAATTTCATAAGTTATTCTGATGACTTATAATCATGATCATTATCTGAATTACAAGTTTGACGAATATATAATTTGGAAAGACAAAAGAATCTCTCTCCGTTTTCTTTGACCAAGTCCAATGTTGGTAAGTCGTGGTGAGACTAATGATTGTCCAGAATAAGTAGGGCAGGTCTCTCTTTGGTGACTCTGGTATGTTTTATAAAATGTCTCATGAAGCCATGAAAATCCTGCCTAGTTATTCATCCAGATTTATTTGATAAGCCTGAACTTCCTTGACGTGCGTTTGAACGGATGTGACGTTTCAAGATTTGCCTAGGGAAAAACGAACTGAATTGCCATTAGCACTAACAACAAGGGCCATGGTTACCAAACTGCCTCTCTCAACAATTGTCACGGCTCCAACCAGTTTGGTACCTTTCCTGGCAATATCTCGTCAACGCTGTAGATACCTCGACACTAGAATTAGAATCTGTCGTAAATACTTGCGAAATTGTGAAGAAGGTTACAACATTGTTCCTGTTAAAGCTCGTGACTCTACTCAGAGTAGTCGCCTACGGAGTGCAGAAAGAAACTGACTTCTTATGCTTTGGAAAAGTTGACAGCCAGTCACTTGCAATACTTTTACGTTTACTCCAGCCCGTTGGAATTATATTGGATTTTTAATTGAATATTGATATGCCAATCATTTAACTTTCTTAGTAGAAAAGCTGTAATACAGCTTAGAAGCATTCTCTGTGTATAGTTGAAGCTCCGTCTCCTGATCATATGTGAAGACCTGCAGAGGTTTCTTCTTTTATAAATAACGCTATCTACAGTTGATTCTGGATCTAAAACAATAAGAGGCTCATTAATGTAACTTGTATGCAGAATTTCCAAGAAATATCTTTAAAAATTAATAAATTTTCTATATTGTTTATTTAATATTAATTATTTAATAGTATATAGTATATATAATTTATAGTATTTCTATATTAATTATTTAATTAATTTCATTTAGTTACGCTTAATTAACTAATTTATAATTGATTATAAATACAACTTACCATCACAAACAGTTTTCATTTTACTGCAGTATCTCTGGAGCATCATGAAATAGGAATTCCATATTTACCAGCCGCCTTTCGCAATGAAAAATCAGGCATCTCTACTCCCGTTGCCCCTAGAAATGTTTCCTGGGGCGTTGTACTCCCACTTGCCTTTATTTTATAGTTTCTCTTATCAACTTTAAAAACAAAACATATTCTATACAATTAAAACTTACTCGGGGCCAGTTGTTACACTGTAACAAGTAGCCCATGTGACGCTATTTTACATCTTGATACGGGTGAGTGGTATAATACAGTTGTACAGAATTTTTAAATATAATATTACTTACCTGAAATCTAGACTTTCTCGTGGTATAGACGTTACACAGATATCTCTAAGGGTTCCGTCGCAAATAAAAAATTAAAATTTTAAAGAAAAATTACTAACAGACACAAAATCAACATTACCAAAAGAATTCTCTCTGCTATTGACTGCAAGCACTCCAGTTTTCGGTGAGGAAAAGACATGAATGAAGGACATCTAGCATGAGAAGAGGGATTTTCTACCCGTGGTTAGCTTAAAATTCGAACATAACAACTTGCCCCGTGTAAAAACTAACCCCGGTCTATACATCCATAATTGTAGATTTAATTAGAATATCCAACTTTATTGTCCGGGCTAAGAGGATTTTGAGAACCAGAATTTGCAAAAAAAAACTTGAAATTATTCCAGTTAATCAGTATGTAGACATAAATTAAATGAAAAGAATTAGTATTCGTAAAAGAACAGAGACGAAAGAAGAAATTCGTGCACTTCAGAACAATAAAAGCATTGTTAGAAATTGTGTTTGAAAACTTTTTCAAAAATTAGTTGAAACAGAATGTCGCATGGAAATAAAATTGGTATCATTGAAAAGCTTTTTTCTTAACTTTAAAAAATGGATTTGGAAATGGAACTGGAAAAATGGAAGATGTTAAAATGGATTTTGTGCAATAATATGCTCCGAAGTTATTGCGGAAAAACGTTAAAATTTAAGGTAATTTTTAATTGAAATTCTAATTAAAATTTTGAAACATCCTTTCTTAGCGAGCACCTACTACCCAAGAAGGAACTACCTGCCAAGTTTCAAGTTTCTAGTCCCAGTGGTTTGGGAGATTAGGTGCTGAGTCAGTGAGTAGACTTTTTCTTTTGTATATAGATTGGAATATCACTCATAATTCCAAAGCAATAGCTTGTAGGAACTTGTCTGATCAGATGCAAATTTGTATGAAAGCTTTCGGGACTATTCGTTCTTCAACATGTGGAATGCTTCAATTGAAATGTAGGTTAGACAATCTAAATTTCTACATCTTTTCTTCGAACTGTGAAACATTCTTTTAAATATTGTAAACAATGATACAATTTTATCAAAGTCTTTTTCAAAGCCATAAAACGTTTTCGCCTTGAAAATGAAGTTCCGCTTAAATGCCTGTTTGAGCTGATCAAACTGGATTATGAGAACGGTTGAAATGTCTTATGGAATCTCTAAAGGCTATTTTTGAGATGCGTTTCAAACCAAAGAAAAAGCTTGTAACGTCAGTTATGGTTTTCGAAAGTGAATAACAAGAATTTTAAAAAAAGTGTTATTTAAAAAATATGAGTTTTGGATACGATTTTCTCAGAAGAATCTTAATTTTGTAAACGAGCAAATCGCGTTTTAATTGCGATTTAAAAAAACAAAAGGAAGTTTTTATACAAGAATTTCGAAGAGAGATTTAGAAAATCGTCCCATTAGGAACTGTAATTCTTAGACACACACACTAATGATAGCAGTTTTCTTAATAACAGTATAAACAATATTTTGTACTGTTATTAAGAAAACTGTTATAACAGTATTTATGATCAAGTTTTTCAAAAAAAAAGTATTTTTGATCCTGTTTTTTTTACATTTATTCTAAATCTTTCTTATCAAATGAAAAAGTTTTTAGAAGTTGCAGTTGCTATGGAAGACTTTTGTTTGTCTAAATGTTGTTTAATCGAAATTATGAATTTATCTTCCGAACACCCTTTATTAGCAAGCATGAAACGCTTAGAATTCAAATGTAGGGTTTTTTTCTACATATTCGTTACTGATATATATGCCTGAATTTCTTAACAACTTCAAAATAATTTCACATCTGTTACTTTCATGTGGAATTTTTCAGAGAGTTATCTAGACTGCTATAATCTAATATTTTTAGCAAATTAAATTTTGCGTCTTTCTTATTAAAAGAAACAAGACGATGGCTCTATGACAAAGTCTCCGCTTCGGATTAAGGTGAGTGCGACTTTCAAATACGATTCACTTAAGAACCGTTATGTCTATGAGCATGGTGCACGCTGTTTGTCATCGAACGTCTTCGCGTGGCCTGGAGCTTTTGAGAATGGAATACCGATCAGATGTCGCCCTTCCCATCTAACTTCTCTTAGAATTATGAGGCATGACCCTGTTTTATAATTTTAAAGCGAAACGTAAATCAAATTATTAGAAGTAAGTAAGACAGGATGTCTCTAAAGCGTTTAGTTTGACAGAAACTTTTGCAGTTTTCGTAAAAAATCTTGAAGATCAAAATTTATTTAAAATTTTTCTTTGATTACTTTCTCGTATTAATAGAAACCAAATTTACTAATTGAAGATTGTATAATTTTTGAGAAAAACCACCGAAGAGCTCGCCAAGCAAATTAAAAAAATATTTTTAAAAAACGTTAATACAGCTTCTAAAGGAAAATATTTCCGAAAGAAGTTAATGGTGGAAAAAAGAGGTAGCGAAAGCTAATGTGGCAACTAAGTATGGTTTGAGTATAACTAATCGATTTTTCGATGGTGGTCCGCTATTTTTAAACTAGCTACTTGTGCCGATCGTAACTTTAAACTTGTTTCAATGTTGAACTGGTTAAACTAAATTTTAGCACATCTCTAAACAAATTAGAGCTGTATCACCACACATGTGGAACATGTCTTTCGTATCTGCATGTAGAAACAAAATAGTTATAAAACATTTAAAATGGTTTTTAAATAACCCATAGAATTACCTAGAAACTTATATTCGCTTCCTTTTCATTTTAACTGAAGCTTCTCAGCAGTACAGATACATTTTGTATTTAACATAGCTCCAAGTTTTTGCTCAGGAGAGAAATAAGAAATTGCTAATCCTTTTTCGTTCTTTTCCAGTTTCGAAAATCGAAGAAAATTATATTTCTTCCTTTTGAAGTAGTGTCATTCATTACCGCCGGACCTTACTTACCGCCTACTTAGATATACCCTGGTTTGCAGCAATATTAATAAAATATATAATTTCCTTAAAAACCCTCGCATAAGATGTTTTGGCAGAAAGGAAACGGATCGAAACTTTTAAATGTAGTAACTAACCTCACTCTTCCATTTTTATTTATTTATTTTTAATTTAAACTTGAATGAGCTAATGTATACAAATGCAGTATAAGTACAGTGTTCTAATTATGGGAAATTTGAGGATACTTTTTAAAAAGGAACATAAAAAAAATCACGTTATATCATTTATTTCATTCTAGCTTCATCATCTTCCTTAATTCTTTTGTGACCGGCTGATTTGATGATATAATTTAGTTAAAAATTAACGAACATGAGAATATAGTAAAAAATAAATAAACAAATTTACATAAACTAACTAATGCATTAATATTTTCCCCTAATTTTATTAAATTTCTAATATGAGAGACATTGGCGTTCCGGGTAGAAGACATGACTCCCAAGTGGCAATTTTTTATCTATAATAATTAATAAATACTTGATAAATAATTTTATGATGTCCGTGTATCATACAGGAAAGTTTCATTCTTGATTACAGTTTAATCTGTCTAAACAATGCTAGATCAGCATAAGAAAGGGACAATAAGAAAAGCTTCAACTGTTGTCAGGCACACAATATAGGTCACAACAAAAGATCAGAAAGATTCACAAATGTGTCATAAAAGGCTTCAAATTCGCTTTCATTCGGGGATGTTGCTGGCCGATGACGTCATCCAATGTAACTACTAATCATCATTCACGGCTGTCGAGTAAGAAGAATCGATTTGTTGAAGAAGTGGGGAGGGGAGGAAAAAGCCTTATCTCTTTAGGATGCAAGAAGCTGCCTTTCAGTGGAGACAGTGCGACTTTCAGTTCATTAAAATACAACAAATTGTACGAGCAGTGAACTTTGGAAAAAGGACTGTATGCATAGAGCAAGCACAATGTAGTCTCAAAGAAAGGAAAAAAAACTATTTGAAAGTGGAATGTCAAAAAAAGTAGATTTATTACGAATAGTCTGATTTCCATTCTACGACAAATTAAACGCTAGTGAAAAAAAGATTTTAAAAAATGTACTCTACGACAGTAAACTCAAGTCTCGCACTTTATAACGTTTTATTACGTTATATATTATTCCTTTTTTTTTATTTTAATGATCTTCATTAAATAAAATTTTATCAGGACAGGACGTTTTTTTAAACCATCTCAGGACTGGTAAAACTTCATTAATTTATGACAAGCGGACTTTGAACGCAGCTTATTTCCTGAAAAACAGGTAATTTTGATAGGTCAATATGCAAAAAAAACTACTATTATTATAAAATTGTTATTTAATTATTATTAAATACTCTTTTCATGCATCTGCAATTTTCGAAGTATCAAAGAACATACTTCCGAGCCTTTCACAGCTACATAGAAACTTTTTATCGAGTTACTCAGCTTGTACGAGTTACATAATTGACAAAATTATTAATTTTAAATTTAAGTTGAAAAAAATAATAATAGAAGAAGTAAACAATAATAAAATGACAAACATATGATAGCATCAGTGAGTTTTATAATTCTAATACATATTCTTTTTATTTTGTGGTCTTGGATAATTTTGTGTTTTAAAGTTATTTTACATCATATATGTTAGTTTAATATTTTTTTAAATGCTCGAATTAATCTTAAGAAAATTCTATGATAACATATCACTTAATGCTGCTGCCAGTCGTTATCATGTAATAAAAAGTGTATTATTGGTTTATTATTACTATTGTTTACTTTATCTATTTTTTTTTTCTAACTTAAATTTCAAATTAATAATTGTTTTGTATTTTCATGAAATGCTAATGTGCCCTTTCAGTTTGATGCAAAAAAAACCTTTAAATCAAATTATTTTAATTCTATCTCATATTTAAATTATACCCTTGTTAATTTATATCATAAACTACTGTTACTATATTGACTATATACATGAACGAGTTACAAATACTTGAATACCACCCTTGACGTTTCTTTTCAGTACTTTATCTTATAATTGGAAATTGGTAATGTATCAAATGGTTTCAAGTAAAATTTTATGCTAAAATACTTAATAAAAGTATTGCCTCTTTAGATTTCCCATTTAAGTCTCATAAACCAAAGTGTTATGGTATATGCAGTTCCGGACAATTTTGAGGATTTTCATTTTTTAGATTTTCTCGAATGAGATTACACTAGTCCACAAAGGCCGAATTCGTAGAAGGAGATAGACGTACACCCGATGTTATTATTGAAGAGTTTCAGTCCTGGGATGGGATTTACATTCTAGCAGAGCAAAGGTGTTTGGCTACTCGCGTTCACACAGAATCAAAACAGATGAAACTCTGAACAGAATGTCTTATTCAAGTAATGATATACGCAAATAGAATTTTTACTCAACCAACGATATTTGGGTAGATATAAGCGTTTTCTTAAAGTTCAAATTTTTGCCAACTGTTCTTTTTCATATTTAGGTTTATTATATTTAGCGAGTTATGAAATGCAACAGTGGCATGGAAACCGGGAAAGAATTTTCGTATTCAGATTATGAGCATTTCGTGAATAGATGTCTTTTCATATGCGCCAGCATAGCGCACTGTGAATTCTTTCACAACTTAAAGCATTTCATGGGCAAAACTTGTATAACGAACAATATTCAGTTCTACATCTGTAGTATTCGTAGATAAGATGGTTTATCAATGAGGTGTAAGAATTTTAGCTCCTCTCGAAGAGATAGCTAAAAACGATGAGGGTTGTACACAAAATTCTTTTTTTAAACTTATTTTAAATAGTTATATTGAATTGTAAGGGTTAGAATTCATGAAGTTGAATTCCATAGTTCTTATCAATTGCGTGCATACTAAACTCATGCTCAATTAGAACAACTATAAAATTAATCAAAAAATTTTTATTACTTATTTGTATTATTTACGATTGGAATAAGAAATTCATAATACACTTTTACGGCACAATACTATTATTTTTAAATATATTATTTTATCAGTAAAAACGATTTTTTTATCTAATTAACTTTTCTTAAAAGTGCTATTTTAATAATTCATATATATTTTTTTTATTCTACGAAGAATTAGATGGTGTTGGCATGGTATTCACAAATTTTCTACGTCATTACACAACTAATCAATATGATTAAATTATCAAGCCAATAAAAGCAAATTTGTGACAAACCCCTCATCTTAGCTTCTCTTCGACAGGAGCCTCTAAAATCTGCCACAGGGTAATGCCGATAGACTTTTTCTGAATACATTGATATTGAACTACATTGTTAATGAAGTTGCCTCTAGGATATCTGGTCTTCTTTTTGTGAAAGAAAATAGTAAATGATTGTTTCTGCATGACAAAGTAAAACACATTATCTTACTAAAAATGCTCATAATTCTCTGTAATATTCAACATTTAAAGTTTTACGGCATAGAATGCTTCTCTAACAATTGTCATCTTCTGTAAAGTTTCTGTATATTATAATCCAGAAAATCCGCGTTATAAGAGTCAAAAAACTGGTGGAAAAAATTTGAGACTCTTTTAAGAAAACCTTTATATCTCCAAATTTTGAGCTGAGTTTACAAAATTCTGTAAATATTATGTATATTAAAACATTACACATTTCTGTAAAGCTTCATCTTTGCTATTCGTATTCTGTGATTCGAGTACAAACACCTTTTTTGTTCATTGCCAGAGATTTGGTCCCCACTGCCCCAGAATCGAACTAAATGCAAAATGTGAGTTATTGTCTATTATTCTTTTTACGTCCGGAGTTAATGAATATAAACCCGGAGAAATTCTTAAAAAATGAAATGTAGAAGGTCCGATAGACATAGTGTATACTTCATCAAAGTACAAAAGATTTGAAAATGCAGTTAATGCCACAAAAAAGCACGTATCAATGGTTCACAAATTAGTTGTTTGTAATTCACGGGAAGGCCAATCGTAAGCAATCACATTTTTGCATTGACGATACGTCACGAGAAATACGCATAGGGGAATCGATCGAGAAATTGATGAAGACGAAAAGTGATTCGTCTTAATTTGCTTCATAGGTGTTCAGAATGATTTGAAACTTTTCATCGATTTGCCCGCTTTCCTGCGTACATGCTTACACGCATTTTGAAAATAGCATATATTCAAGTGGGGTTTTAAAAATCCCAAATTTTTCCGTAATGTTTTTTGTTTAGAACATGAAGGAGTTTTCAACCAAATTGCCCTGAAACCATAGAACGTACGATAACAATATCAAAGACATATTGTAAATTTTGGAAGTAACACCTGAATGACCAAGAAATATGAGAATTTGTAGTAAAATAATTTTAATCTGCAGATGAGTGAGAAGCGTAATTTTTCGTAACTCCAGAAACAGAGCATTATAGAGTGTTACTTAAATGCAAACCTAAGTTCATCAGCAGATTCTTCCTTGATGATATCGAGACATGTTTAGAACAGCTTTTGTTCTATGAGAAACAAAAAATGATGTGGGTTTTACAAATTTATTGCTTTTTTTAAACTTTGAACTGGTGTTAATAGTGAATTAGGAAAGTTGAGACATTCCACATCCATGTGTTCTTAAATGAATACATAATTAAATAGCAACTGAGAATGATTATCACTCCAAGATCCAAGTTTAAAACACACTTGTGTAAATCCTTCACCATTATTCTCTTGACAAATGAAATTCTGCTCTGCAAATGCCACAGAGATATTTCTACAACGCTAACGGTATTTAACTGTAATTTTACATAAGCTGCCTTAAATAACTGGCTTTAACGTTGCATGGAATGAAAATTACGTTGTTGTTTCTACGCGCAGTTAAAATTATTTACTCAAAATACCATTTTTCTAATATTTGTATTATAATTTAATACGCTTTCACATATTGTCACATATCTGTGTAAGTTGATGGCAAGAGCTCTTCTTCATGTTATAAGCAATAAAACATGTAGAAATATATATATATATATATATTCCCGAAATATGTTATTTTTTTACGAAAACGCATACCACAATAAAATAAAGATCACGTTGAAACTTCCAATTATTATCAGCTTTTCGAAATAAAGAACAATGAATTTTCTAGCTCACTTTCCGGTCAACCTCTTAAAAGCCCCTGAGAAAACAAATCTTTCACTGTAAAATGAGTTCTCAATAACATATGTCCCAATTGATTCAATTGAATGTGAACCAATGTCGTATTCAAATTAACACCAAATGTTTCAAGCATTTACAAATTCATAACACTTTTACGGTAGTGTATATATTTTTTTCATATATGAAAGATGCCTCGATTTTACAGGTTTCTTTCTGTGATACTATGAATTTCTTGCTTTTTTTAAAATCTAGCTAATTTACAAAATCATTATATGGCACATGACTGATTGAATGATGAAGGCATTAACATTAACACAAAACAGAAAAATCGCAATGACTTTTGCTAAACTTTTTCCAAGAGCACAATGCTTTTCTGAATTCTTAGAAACTCCATCACAGAATCATGAACCTTTATATTTCTTGAATCCATGAATCGTAATAAATAATTCTGGATTTTTTATTGGAAAGTCTGGAAAAAACACTTGGTATAGTCAATAAGGATTCGATACTTGCTAAAACCCATGAAATTCATTGAATATTAAGAATTAAAAAATTGTTATATCGACAAAATTGGGAACAAGAAGAATTGGGAACGGCAATTAGTAGGGCATTGGCAGGAGACACTAGCGAACTAAAAAAGAATGCGTTTTAATTAAGACGCTCTGGAAGGAGAAAAAACACTTCCTTTTTCAATCTGACAGAATGCTTGTTACTTAACAAACCATACCATCTTTAAAGTAAAATCAAAATTTCTTAAAGCTATTTTTCGTTCTCTATGCTAAGTAGATAAGGAAAGCCAAGTTGTTGAATTTATGTCATATTTCTGAATTTGCAGATGTAGAACGATTACGAAAAATCTTGAATTGTTTTTTGGATTTCATATAGAAACCATGTTAGCGTTCATTCTCGTCAATTTTTACTGCGACATCGGAACAAATCTTCAGTAACAAAAATCTATACTTGTTTTGCACAATTATATGCCTCAAAGTATCCGGACACTCTAAGATTTTCACATTTTGTGAATTCTCCGGAACAGTTTATCTGATCGCTCTAGACTCCCGGAATGTAAAGAATATCACAGATTTCGTTTATTAAGATTCAATCGAGGCAAATTAGGGGAATCGCCTACAAACCGACAGCACAAAACGTTTTAAATTCATCCTGCCTGCAGAATATTGAAACTAAGCGACACTTCTGAAATATGTTTAATGCAGAAATATTTGCAATCTTTTGTAAAACTGAAATAAATATATACTAGGGAAGATATAAGTTTTAAAAACTTGATTTCTTCCACCATGCAAGGAAGAAGATGTAAAAGCCTAAGTAGCTATACCAAAACCCAGAAGGAAATATTAAAAGAAAGTTAGAAGATTTGGGTAAAAAAGTTTTAAAAGAATGGTTTGAATATTTAAGAAAATCTATAGATATTTAGCAAATAGGTTACTTACCAGCAAACGATTGCAACCTGAAGCTGAATATAAAGGCAAACTTATGGGTAAATTCCATAGTCTGAGATCCTGCATTCAGGAAGATATCGTGAATGAGTTAAGAATCTATTCTGTCGAATAGCTAAAAGAGAGGTTGAAATAATAAATTATATTTTGCAAAACTGTATCCCTAATGAAGTCAGCTGAACAAAGTGAAGAATTGGTTTAACACCATGAACGACGATCTAATATCTTGAGAATCTAATGATATAGAGAGTGGAATTATTAAAGAAATTGACTAGATAAAACTGCTCTCCGCCATAAAAATAAAATATATTTACATTCGTTTGGTCGCAAAAACCGTGGGGAATTATAATAAACTGCTGCAAAGCAATACAATTTGTTAAATAAAATACCTTGTTTATTTCTTATATCTCGATCATTGAACTTAAATAAAATGTAATTGAGTGTCTCACAGCAAGTTACCCATCACTAAATGAATCTAATTACACCTATTTTAAAATAGATGTCAGCTTTTAGTAAGATTTATTCTGTAACAACCCCATCTTTTGGGCTTCTTTCTATCAGGAGCCAAAATCTCCCTTTAATTGCTAGAATGTTGATATCTTCTAGATGAATGAATTATATTTATTGAACTGAATTTTTTTAAGAGAAGTCAGTCTCATATGATTCATTTTAAAGTTGCAGAAAAAACATCACACAGAGCCAAAAAAAGTACGCAGTAAAATGACATTACAAAAAAAGGTCACAATCTGGTAATGATTGTCAATTCTTTTTCGTAATTTTTGCAACACTTTCTCAAATGATGATGCATCTTTCTGTAAGTTTCAGATAATGAAAATAGGAAACCTGTGGACATGAGAAGCAAAAAAACAGGAATTGAACTTTGGCGAAAACCTGAGATCATTGAGCTTGACTTATTGAAAATTCTTGGGTAAGATATGTAGCCAAACATTATCATTTTGAAAGTTTCATCTGGCATTCAATCTCCTGTGAAGGGATGCAAGTCAAAAAACATTTTTTGTCGTAGTCATCAGATTAGAGACGTATCCCCGTTCTCAGGAATCTTCAATGTAAATGAGTTGTTTAGTCTAATTTTGATTCCTTAAAACTGAAGGCAGTCGTGAAGCCAAACCCATTCCTGAGAGTTTTGTAAATAAAAATTGCAAAGGCCCTGATACTGGGTATATGGATGAATTATTATTGTTTGAGAGAAGCTGATTTAACTAGAAACGGGTTTGTTCAACTGCATAAAAAACTCGCTGTTTCAGCTAAATTGGTGCTTATCGAATTTATGGTAAATTTAATATTTGAAGTACTGGTGATGTATAAGATAATGTATTATTTTCTTTGCCAGAAAGCCCAGCTAATAATTGAGAGGGAATTACAAGACCACCGCCTTATGGAGACAAAGTACAAACTGATGACTGAGAAAGAAGAAACTTTATTTACTGAGGGGAGAATCTGAAGATGAGATTTTGAATTTTTACAAGAAACTGAGGTTGCTTGAGATGAACAGCCATTGAAAACATCGCTTGCTGATTTTAGTATCAGCCACCGGGGTAATTGGAACCATGCATAATCCAAAAATTATTTTTGAGTTAGTAATATTAAAGATTATTTATTTAGGAAGTAATGGAAAGCCCAGTTAGTGGTTGGCAAATTTGTCCGTGTTTTAGTTGCTTGAAAATCTAATTATCAATCTGACATTTAAAACAATTACTATGTGGACGCAATGTTATATTTTCTTTTTCTTTTTTGCCAGCTGAAAGTTCGGCGGCATAATTTATATAGCTGTGTTTTGACTTCAAAGGGCTTTAGCCTAAAACAAGAACCATGACCAGAAAATGGAAACGGATACTGATTATAATCCATGAGGATTCTTTGGGTCTCCTTCAACAAGAAACGAGGCTGCAGGATATAAAGATGGTTGAAAAAAAGTCATTTTTTTCTATGATTTTTGGAATACCTTTCATTATTTCTTGACAGGAAGCAATTCTTGAATTTGTGGTTGTGTTCACCCATTCTTTAAAACTACTGTTTTCGTAAGCCAACAACTGTCGTTTAAAACCATCACTATGATCTATAATGTTACAGATGCTTTTACTACATAATTTTGTTGAAGAATGATACAGCTGTTGACTCATCAGGAATAAAACAAGAAACAAGTTGATTGAGAAAGCAGAAAACGTGATACGAGTTTTATAGAATTCAAGATGAGATTTTTGGCTCAACAAGGAAACGAGGCTGTGATATAATACCAATTCAGTATGGCTGTCAGTTCAGGAAACAATCTAGTACAAAAGTTAGAGATCAAGTTAGAAGATTTTGAAAGGATGATTTTGGTATACTGTGAGAATGGTAAAATGGATAGTTTGAGTTATGGTTAAAGAAAACTGGGAATTTTGTTTTAAGCTGCTAACTAAAAATCCAACCAAAAGTTAGTTGGTGGAACCCTAGATTCAGACACCCATAACCCCTCAAAACAGACAGTATGTCAAAATTACAACACCCAGAATTGATTTCAGGAAAACCACTTAACTAACATAAAAGAGAAAAAAGTCACTGAGGAAGCTGCAAATAACGTATTCTGTGGAAAACTGCAAAGTAGTTCAAATTATGTAATGGCCTTACAGGGGGCTGCTTTTCTCCTGCTTAAAAAGAGATCATTGTTTAATTTTTGATCCTATGAGGCCTGGCAGCTCTGGCCTCTCTTCCTCTCTCTTCTGAATTCTTGATGACTCTCCGTCTCTTTATAGACTACTTTTTTTGCCATTTCTGTTGATTACTTGAATCTCAAAGTGGTAAAGCAAGTTAATGACAAAAAAACAAAATACAATTTTAAAAAATACTCAGGGGAATGTAGCTCCTGCAGCTCAAGTGAACGAGCCCCACTGTCTGGAATATCCATGCCATTTTCCAACCTGTCTAGTCGTCAGGCTTGATCTGAGGACCTTGGAGGTGCCAAAGAATGAGGCAATGACATTCATGGCATTTAAGACCAGACCAGTGTGAATGATGGTGAAAGGCCTAAAGGAAACCAATCTGGGTTTAATCACCGAGCCAGTGGTAATTGACCAGCTGGCTGCTATTTCCTGAGAGCCAGTTAAAAGCTATACCCCAGACAGTGTCTTTTGGAAGCAGATTTAAGAGAAAAGAAAGTAATACAACTGAACGTAGTCGC
>BGPR01030800.1:0-18437 GCA_013235015.1 Araneus ventricosus
AAACATAATTCCAAAATTGTGTTTTTCGGACTCGGGGAGGTCTAAAAACTGGAGATTCGTCAAAATCTCGTGTTGAAAAATTTACGATCAACGATTATAATTCTTTCTCTTTGTATACTTCGTTTACTAGAATGTAAAAAAGATCAAACTTTTTTTTCCTATCAATTTTACGAAAATGCGCTAGCTACGAAGTAAAATATTATTGAATTTTTTTTTCTACAGACAATGTTTTGCAAACTTCGCAAAATCAAAGAATAAGGAGAAAAATTTAACACCTATTCGAAATTAATCAGGTGCCTTTTCACAATTTATAAATGTCTTGGACGTTATCGGTGTGATATTCAAAAACATTTTTGGGCCTTTTCATACCAAATATAAAGGAAATTTAACTAACATAAAACTTACACTTTACTGTTTTTCTTAAAAAATAAAATTATAGATCTAATTCAAATATATCATACAGCTTGGAAAATAAATAAGAGTCTCATTATTATCCATTAAAGTTCAGAATGAAAATAAAAACCTGTATATAAATCAGAATCTTATTTAAAAAAATTATACTTTACAAATCACAGCACACACACACAAGATATTGTGATAAAACACACTGTCTAGCATGTGACGGTGGAGTTTGGAAATAATTCAATGCCTGAGACTACTATTATTATTAGAAGTACTGTCTTCAAACTCGTTAATAACGTGTCGGGATGCATTATAGGTTTGTAACACATATTAGTGGATTCTTGTCTCATAGCATCTATTAAAATTCAGCTCGCAATTGGCATAAGAGCTACCAAAAGCAATGTAATTCAGGCATTTAGATTTGATCACTTAATGAAGAATGCATATCAGCAAAACTATAACGCTCAAGGAACTAGTGCATAAATACAGTATCATTGAAGTAAGCATTGATATTTTCTTAGAAATGGTTTTGTGTTCTTACATTTTAAAAAAGAAATAAACATTTTCACTGACTATTGAAATAAACTTAAACTGCAGATGTTATCAGACTCTTAATAAGATAACTAAAAGTCTGTTAAGATCATTAGTTGATATTATTCTTTACGTTTCCATGTAAACCAAAATTTTCTCTAACAAAAATACAATATTTTAAAACATAAAAAATAAAATTTTCATCCCTTTTCTTTAACATTTGTTTCAATGTTTGTTCAGAGTGAGCAAAAAATAAATTGAATAATAATTATTTGAAAAAATAATTGTTTTTTTTCGGAATTTATTTCATTTTGATGAATTTAAAAGAAATTCTAAGTAGTGTAATATAGAAAACTCATCTAGAAAAACAACTGCTATAGTTTTAAAAAATCACACCTAAACCTTAGTTATTTTTTTTTCAATTCAATGTTATATAACGAAATAAACAACCCCCCTCTTTTCTCATCACCCCAGGCTTCTCAAATTTTTCTATGCTTGAATGGGGTATTGAAAGAGATTGGGCAACAAAATCTATTTTACTTAACAATTCGATTAAAACATTGATGCATTGAAATAAAATCTTATATAACATAAGTGTATTATAGGGAAAACACTTGAAACATAATACAATTTCAATCCAGGCTGACAAATATTAAACCGGACTTATACAGAATCCAAATTCGGACACACGCAACTAGAAAAAAAAAATCCAAAACTGACCTTCTTTCTGAAAGAAGACCTCAATGCAGATAGCGTTAAAATGCCCCAAGCTATAGGGGTGTGGGGTCTTGGATCCTGTGGTATCTCTAATTTGCAGTAAGTACATTCTTATCAGCACTCATTGTGTCGACCGCTACCCTACCCAGCTAATCAATCAAAATGTCAAACCACGGAAGGGGGAAGAAATTCGGAAAATTACGTTCATCGCGCTTTAGAGACAGTTCACAAGAGACGTATATTTCCGGGCTGACCGCTTTCGGCGTATCTCTGACCACACGTTGAAATGCGTGTTATCCGCTTCTGGGATAGTCCAAGGTCGACGTAGAAATACGTGTGAAACGGTCAGAGGGTTAATACTTATGTGCATTTATATTTTTCGTAGACATGTCCATAGGAATAAATATAAACCAGTGTTAACACATTAGTAACCATATAAAATTTCTCAAAATTTTATATTTTAACCCTTAGTTCCTCATCGTCCTAAAAATAGGACAGCACATATAAGTGGCTTTTAAATAAATTTTATTTAATATTTTAATTTAAATTGAAGACGATTTATTATTCAAGAGTCATTTAGCTATATATTTGCCTTTATCAAAAGTTTAATTTAATTTTGAATATTTTATTAAATTTGTAAAATGACGATTTTTGCAGAATTTTTGTGTTATAATTTCAACGTGCATATTTTTTAAAGTTTTGAGCTCCAAGAAAAACATACATATAAATTTATTGAGGTAATATTCCATTCTTTTAAAACAGTAAAAAGGCATTATCAAAAAATTATATATGAGGTCATTTTTCCTTGCATTTTCGACTCTCCTAAAAATAGGACGATGGTACATTCCATTACTACCAAAACCCATTAGTTAATAATGGAGATAGTCCTTTACTTCTCTGTTACATTCCAAACATTGCTACTCAACAACGAACGCAGGTGCCTAACAGTCTGTCTGACAAGTACATATCATGAGCCATACATGCGGGGGAAGCAGGATTTAATTATTCTCAAATAACTGCTCATAACGTCAGTTTGTATTTTGAAATTCATCGAAGCAGACATAGTTTTTCTCATTTTTGTGTGCTTGAATTTTGATTTCTGTTGAAAATAATTTTGTTTTTGGTATTTTAAAATATCATGTAAAATTTTCATGTGGCAGAAATAGGTAAATGAGCCAATATGCTTACATTCATTCTACATTCAATACACACGAAAACAGAGTCAACCTATTTTATAATCATGCAGAAGCTTATTTTACTTCAATTCAAGGGAAAAATGGTACTGGACTAATTTATTAATGCGGTTGAAGCAGCATTTGTTGCTTCGTGGAAGCTTTATCAGCTATTTAGAGATGATGGTCGAGTCTGCTTGATTTTCGAAGGCATATAGCAGTTGCCTGTTTGGGACTTTCTATTCTAAGTAAATAATCTTGCAGGACACTGGGTGTTCAGCACGTTACTGAAGATTTTCTATAACTTAAAAATAAACAAATCTTATCGTAAAAAGCCTAGAAAACCGACAAAGAAGATGCCTGCTAAAAGCTGGTGCAGCAAAACCAGCAACTATCGGTGACAAACATAACGCTACGCTTAAGATGCTTTCTCTCATTCATCCTAAGTAAAAACGAATAGCAGTGTATTGTACCATTGTCCTATATTTAGGACAGCCTATACCGATGAAACTAATAAAAGTCTTGTAAGATTTTTTTATTTTATATGTGTACATAGGATTAGAGAAACACGTATTTAAGATTTTATAAAAAATATTAGTTTTTTCAATTCTTGGTATGATATAGTTAAAGTGCTCTTTTCAGATTTTAGGGCCTTAAAGGCAATCCCTCCTTTTACCTTAAAGGGCTGAAACTTCATATACTCTTTTACAGGACCAAATCAAACGGAATAAAACCTGGACAAATATTTTTTTCAAAAAAAATTTCTTTTGAGAATTCCTACCCTAAGGAATTGTTGCTAAAAATACGAAAAATAGCTCTAGCCAAAAGGTTTCAGATAAATGCTTTAATCCAAACCATTTACATAGGAAGGTTCTGAAGTAGATGAAAAAAGTCCCTCAAAATCTAATAAATACGATAATTTCACCGAAAACAGCCTTTACGGAAAATAAAACGTACGGAAAACATCGAAAGGCACACGTACAGAGTAAATAAGAACATAAAAACATAAAAAATGGCTGCAGTTAAATCTACTCGTAATGAGTCATAAATAGAGCGTCTGAGCTAAATTTGTTTTTCTAACTATGAGGCTGCTCAGATGGCATGTTGGTTTAATAAAACGCAACAACTTTTCTGTTATTTTCAAAAAAGGAAAACGAACAATTTGTTGAAGATTTATTTATCTTAATTTATTTATTTAAAAACTGTCAGATATTATAATAGGGAAATGCAGTGGTCTGCTCTTTAGCTATATCCAAAAAAAAACCCAAGCCGTTATCTGAAAAAAGATACATTAAGGACTTTAAAAATGTCACCTACCATTTTTAAGTCTTTCTTAAAATGAATTTAGAATGCTGTCGTTATTCGCGGCGTTGCCTTTTATTACACTACTAACAAAATTTAGAGGATATTTAAAAATTATTATGACGTAATAACCAGAAATCTTTAATTTTTTTATTAAAAAGGAACATCAGGAGAGCAAACGACAAGACGAAGAAAGTTATTCCATTATGCACATGGAAGACGTCTAGCAAACCACCTAAAGCTCAAATTTCAGGTAAGATGAAAGACAGATCAAGAGAATTGGGCAGATGCATAGCATTATGAACAGAACGGGTGTAACGCTACTTAAATAGCATGATTACATGTCTATCAAAATTTGAAATTTAAAAATACTTTGTTGGGAAAACTCGGCAAAGTCGGCTAGTATATTAATAGAAACAGTATTAACGCATTTTTTAAAAATGTATATAATTTATTAACGAAAACATACTTTTATATAAAATATTTTTGCACATAAAACCACAGTTACACCAAAGTATTTTAAATCTCATAACTTTTTAATAAATTACATTATACCAAGTAATTTGTAAAAACTATCAGAAGCTAATTTTCCCTTAAGTTATTAATAATTTTTTAAAAATTGTGTAAAATTTGATTAAATATTGCGAAGGGCAATATATAAAGCTATAGGAAATAACTATTCAATTATTAGTTGTCATGAAACCTTCACTGAAACCTTTCAATCTGGACTTCTTTAGTGTACAAACCATAAATTCGTTTCATTTTTATTTACACAGCTTGTAAGTAGGTAGAACCCCAAAAGAGAGCAAAAGACGGGATAATGGCGTGTAGTTGTCCCGTCGAGATAAGTACTTGCAATTGTCCGGAATTTTTGCGCATGCGTGATATTACTGGTTTGGCAATACTGACCTTACGTCAACGTTGTTGTAGCGCTCGCTGCCTTTATAGGTCATATGACGTAATAATCTTACCGTTTAAAGGAAAAAGCACGAATCATCAGTTTTCATTTGTTATTTTAATGCCAAATCGTTTGTCTCCATTTGAATCTTCATGTTGTTGAACTATATACTGAGTGTTAGGTATGAAGTCTGGATCGCTGTCGGCGTCACCGTGTTTATAGGTATAATTGGTTCTTCATTCAGAAGATCGCAACGACATTTTCTGCCAGGACCACGGGGTTTGCCTGTCGTTGGGTACATTCCTTTCTTATCAAAAGATGTCCATTTGCATTTTATAAATCTCGCCAAAAAATATGGAGATGTTTTCAGGTTAGTATATGTTTCATCTTGAGTAATATTTGAAATAGTACTTTATGATTAATTCTACTTATACGTGTTTTAACTGCAAAAAAAGAATGTTTTTTATGACAATTCTTTTGAAACTAGAAAAACACCCGTCATGGTGTGACGGGTACAAATAGCCTCTTCATTCGAGAGATTCTCCGTCAAATTTGAAGTGTTTAAATGGATATATATGCGAAACAAATGTTTAACATTGATTGAAAACAAATAAAATAAACATATGTTTTATGATAGGAAATATATATTTTTTATTTACATATTTATTTATACAAAAAGCCTCTTGGTCTAAAAAAAATATAGAAAATCTAGTAGATGTAATATATATAGATAGAAAATCTAGTTTCAAAACAAAGCACTTCTCTGCTTGTCAAACGTTGCCAATAAATATTATGAAATTATATCATGATGATTGCAATAAATATTGAAATGCATCGTGGCGTCAAAACTATATCACGCGCATGATATAAAACTGACGTAACTTACTACTTTCTATTGAAAAACGGAAATTAATTTGAAATATATAATTAATATAATTTAAAATTTCTCAGGAACTATTGTTCATAGCGAGATAAATTTTATATCAATCGATAGCAAATTGTATTTAACTATTTTAGAGCTATTAAATTTGAAATTAGTACGACAATTACTCTTTTTAAATTTAAAATTACTGACATTTAGGTTCTCTAACAATGAAATAATGCTGTTTAACGTCTCGCAGTGCTTGGCTCGAGTTTTATTGTTGGTGATGTCAGAGCGTTACTGAGAGACAGATCTGAGCTATTATATTAGTAATTTTGCTTCCCAAAGTTCGTGCGAAAAGTAAAAGCGAAAATCGTGCATTATATCAGTATAGATAGAGATGTCTGAACTGAGTAAATTTTACCATACAATTTTTCTTCCAGTTTGCGGCAACAGAAACATTCCAGTATCATTGTATAGTTTAGAATTAAGACTATGTAAAAATAATTTTCTGAATAGACGAAGTCTACCGCAGGATTTATGGCCAATATATGACCAACATTTCATAAGATTCAGCGTGGAGTTTTTTAACAGATTTTATTTAGAAAAAAATTATTATTTCTGAATTTATTTTGAAAATGGCACGATGAATTAACTAATATTAAACTATTGCTTTCATAATTTTGCTATGTTTTGCAAATGAAATCATATTTTTTTTGGATTCAGATCTTAAAAACACAATATATTTCCGAATTTATCTTTATTATAAAATGAAGTATCAACTAACGTCTTTCCTTATTAAATGTGTGCTTCTCAAGTAGCATGATATTAGTTTGCCTTCTTTTAAATGATTTAAAAATGTTAAATGCAGTTCAGCCAACCCGAAAAATTCTTATCCATTAATTCTTCAAATATTTTAAGTCTTTTAAAAATTTTCTTGGAAAATATATTTTTAAGAAAACGAGTTAATATCTATTTGATTCAAGATTTTTTAAATCAGTAAAGTAATTTTGGCTATTTGATTCCTTGTATATGGCAGTTTATTTATTTACTTGTAAATCTTGCACAATCTTTAGAGAATAATTTTTATTGTTACTTAAAATTACTACTTTTATGAACGAGTTTCAATACATAGCTATTCTAATTTTAGTTATATTTTAAATGCTCTTTAAATTTAGAATACTTAACAAATTTTAGTCACTTTTTATTTAAGCAACTATTCATAATCCTATACTATGGAATATATTTTTTGAACTATCTATAAAAAAATTCACTATATGTTTGCTCAAAAATGTCGAGTTATCTGATAGAAGGCACTTTCAAAATATCAGCGATCCCAATATGATTATGTTAATATCCGATTTGGGGTCGTGAATCATAGTTTATGGAGCTATGATCTCCATAGCTTTGAGGAACATAGCTTCAAGGAACACAGTATTGTTTCCGTTTTAAAAATATTAAAGCATATCTTTAGACAGATCTAGCAGAATAAGTTAATCATTTTTACAGCTGGGTAATTTTTGTTACTTTACAAATCTGTTTTCTGATCTTTGCCTTTCAACATAAAGACGAATAAAATATATTCTGAGGCGTACTATGAAATATAATTATTTCACCATGTAAAAGTAGCACAAATATAGTGTTCGAGAATTATTGGACACATTACAAAAGTTTGCAAAAAAAGCATTGTCCCGATTTTTCGTATTACTAACACGGCTCCTAAAGTTTTTTTTCACAGCATTGTTTCTTACCAGAATCCGATATAATGGAGCTTTTCGTGGCTTGATATGTATTCTATGAGAAAAATTCAATCCCTTCAAAAATTCAATCGGGCCATCGGAATTCCAGAATTTAGTCCCTTGTATTTTTTCATGTGGGAACTTGTGAGAAATTGTACGTATCAGATGCCTTACGCTAATATGCAAGAACTGAAGCCCCTTATCGCAGCTGCTATTCATTCGACAGCTGCTCAGATGCTTGCAAACAAAGGCGTGGAATTGAGTATCGCTTGGACATACAACACGCAACCAAGGAATTTCACAGCGATATTTATTTACTTTTGTAGATCCATAAGTTAATAAAGATATTTTATTTCTATATGTTCTAGTTTTTATTTTATATCATTTTGTAATGTGTCCAATAATTCTCGGACACCCTATGTATCACTGCGCGAGCCACCACTAATACAGATGTTAGCTAAAATATCGTTTTAAAGATCTGCAATGGTATTGACTATCTTTTCCGCTTATTCGTCAATCCTATCTAGTAAATTTTGTGCTCCTGCTAGCCTGGTCTGCACACTATTAGCGCAGAGATGTCGTCAAACGTCCGTAGTTACGCGCATGAATATTTGAATGCTGCAGATTCAACTCACTGTGTGTCAATTTATCAGATAATGCAATTATGTTTTTAAAAAGTTGTTGCTCGTTAAAACATATTTAGGGGGTCAAACGCCATCCCGTTGGTGTGGTGCAAAAATACCCACACTGGCCCGGCCTACCCAAGAACGGTGTAAGGCCGGGAGAGGACAAGCGGGCTGGTGTGTTACGGAAGCTTGGAGAGGGGGTGCCAGCTCTGGTGTCGTCCTCGACATCTTACAGCTGTTCAAAATTACGAGATCCGTTCCCAAATAACCCCCGTGTTGCTTTAAGAAGGGAAATAAATATAACTAAATTAAATTGAACCTGCTGCTCTCAACAAAAGCTCTCTTAGTCAGATTAAAAAGTGATGAATTAAAAGATTCGTTTTCCAATGCAATCAGTTCGTGTCCGTATGCTAAGCATAAAGTTACTCTGCTTAAAATTTGAATCTACTGTGCGTCATGTAAATGCTGTTCGTAAGGGTTTAAAGCAATACTTTTACAATAATAACCTTTTTGATTCCAGTTTCCTTCGGTTAAAATTATATATTAGAATTTAAATTAGGTTCTTTTGGTTTCTTTATTAGTTCTTAGTTCATTTCATCTTCGTAACATCTTCGTTTTCCTTTATTTTGACGTGTACACACGTTGTACGCCAATAAGACATGGTCAAACGATTCCCAGAATATTATTTATTATTTGTAAAATGATGCGAAAATTAATAGTAGTTTAAAAACATACATTTCCAGGTCATATTCTAATTGAAAACATAATTGCGTCATATTTTTCTTCATACTTTATTAGTTTAAAGTTTAATTCTGTTCATTTGACTTCCTGCATTCTCACAAAATTTTGTTACAAAATAAAATTGATATATATTGTAAATGACTTCATCAAGGCCATGATTTAAAAACTCAGTCTTTTATATTTCAAGTGATGTCTGTTCTAAAAATATCGACTATGTACCATTAGATTTTATAAAATCCATGCCTGAATTTAAAAATTAGATATTCCTAAAAAATGAGAATCCGTTGTATTTAAACATTTAAGGAATGCTTTACTTTTTGGAGAGTTGTGATATTTCATATTTCCATATAATACTTATTTTTATAGCCTTCGCTTAGGATCTGCGTTGGTAGTGGTCTTGAACGACGCAGCATCAATAAGAGATGACCTCCAAAAAGTTATTATTCTTTATTTGGTGTAAAAAGTGAGTACTTCGCAATTTCAGGTTCCCCTTAAATTAATAGTCTTTTAGATTTATTTTGATGTAATCATAAATACTGGAATCAACAAAGATTTTAGTAAATCACCTCCTAGGTAGATGGCGCAACTAGATTAAGAATGAGATTTCATCATATATTCATTTATTTATTTTATGTACATTTCCAAAAATATATATATTATTATAAAAGGTTAAATTTTTAATTTATAGTTAAAATTTTATACTGTTTTATTATAGTACAAAACGATTAATTTAGATATAATATTTTCACTTTAAATGCTGAACAGTCTTTAGGATAATGCTCTAGTCCTAACAATAATTATAACTATTCAATTGGTATGCTATAAGTTAGAAACTTTCTCGTTTCTAATCTTGAAAGATTTTGGGAATTTCTTCCTCTTTTTTTCGTTTTTTCAACAATTGGCTTTCGCAGAAGGTTGTCACCAAAAATCTAGATAAATGCGACAAATATCAGCTCCCATGACTGATTGGCGTTTGATTGTTGGAATTCCAATTCTAGGTTATTTGTTTCAATATACTCCTGCTCAAAAAATAAGGAAGAGAGGCAAAACTCGTAATAACCTGCAATCCGTCTACCCAACATGTCCCACACATGCTCTATTGGATTCAGGTCCGGTTATCTAGCAGGCCACCACTCCATCTGTGGAATGGTTTCACTCTCCAGATAACTCCGCACCAATCGTGCTATATGCGGGCGGACGTTATCGTCCATAAATATCGCGTCGGTAACTATTGCAGCAATAAAGGCCAGCGCTAGAGGGTGTAGGATTTCGTCGCAATATCAGACAGATGTGAAGGAACACCCAGCGAACAAGTAGAGGTCGGCTCGGGAGTTCGTTGTTATCCCTGCACAGACAAGTAAACCGCCACCTTTGTAATGGTCTCTTTCGACGATGTTTGGCGCCCGATGGCGCGTCCCTGGCTCTCGCCATATCATTGCCCTTCAGGAATCGTTCGGGATGTAAAATCGAGACTCGTCCAAAAAGAGTAAGTGATCCCACTGCCCTAGTACGGAACTGCGATGTTCATGGGCCCAATGCTACCGCGCTCTGACATGAGCTTGGAACAAAGACACACAAAAAACAAGTCGACGTGCGAACAGTCCGAGAGACCCGGTTTGGCGGTATATGGGCCTTCCTGCAAGCAGCAGAGAGGTGCGATGCAAGCTATCGCGCTTTTAGTGTCCTCCGGCGTCTGGCACATTGCAACAGGTAGCGATCGTCAGCCGTTGTGGTGATTCTCCGGCGTCCAGACCCATGTCTTCTACTGGCGTTTTGATCCCTTTGGTAATGGTTCCGCAGCCTATGGATGACACTCCGATGCACATTCAGCTCTCTGGCAGCAGCAGATTGTCTTGCACGAGCTTGCAACATACTGACACTCTCCAACGCATCTCATCGTGCAAATGGTTTCTTCTACTCATGTTTTCCACTTTGGCTATCTCGGATTCCTCGGAACTATCGCTGCTTGCGAACTGAAGCATAGGTCCGGCAAGCCCCTTTTTAAGGCGTTGCGGTGTGACCGCGGGATTGCGTTTTATGCTAATTCCGGTTGCCAATATATATATATATATATATATATATATATATATATATATATATATAAAAGAGGCAAAACATAAAAAAAATAGAAAAACAATAAAATAAAATAACAGACATTTATATCAAATTCGAAAGGATATGAAAAAACGAATTGAAACCAGTGCAATTCTTCACCGAATGGAAATGGTCAATATACTTCAACTTTAAACAGTTCATAAAAAACAATTAGAAATAAGACAATCCTAATTACGAAAAATGTGAATACCGAAATATCAAGGATTGTATCAAAGCTCTGCAAGAACAATTCATCATAATCCCTATTGATAAACTGGAAGGCATCTTTGCAATTTTCTGCAAAAATTTTATCTCGAAATTTTAGACAAGGAATTAAAATCATCAGAAACTTACAAACTGAATAAATAAAATATTATCACCATTAAGAAAAAAAATTCAGCTCTTAACAAAAAAATTAAATGCCATAATGCAAATAATAATCCACCATATATTGTTATTGGATATTGGATTATTTGGATATATTGTTATATATCCAAAATCTCATAAACAGCCAATTAAATTCAGATATATCACCTGCGTCACTAACACCTACATGAACAAACCTGGAACCATTTTTTCAAAACATCTTAATAACATCCTAAATCATATTGAGCAAGAAAATTTTACATGGATTATCAAAAACAATAACGAAGTAATTGAATTCCTTAATAAAAACAAAACTGGTGCAATAGAAACCTACGACTTTCAAGATCTTTTCTCAAGTATCCCAATAATAAATTGCAAGAGGTTTAATGAATTATTTCTATGATCTTGATTATCTTTTTAAAATCTCACTAACGTTCTGGGAAGACCTCATCAACTATTGCATATTCAATAACTTTATCTTTAACGGAAAAAATATTTTCCAACAAATAAAAGGCATCCCACAAGGAACAAATTTCTCATCTTTACTAGCCAATCTTTTTCTTCATTTGTTCGAAAGAAATGTCGTTTTAAACCTCCACTCTGCCTTCCGATTTATTGACGATATTATAATTTTTAATTTTCAATATTTAGCTCTATTTGCAATATCATCTACCCAGAAGAACTCAAACTAATTAAAACCAGCAACAATCAATCGCCAGCGATCTTTCTTGATTTATGCTTAGACCACAAAAACAACTTAAAAATTGACATTCACGACAAAAGAAAGGAATTCAAATTTAACGTCAATAAACTTATTTTTTGGAACTCTAATATCTCATAAAAGATCTACAAAAACACAATTATCATTGAACTTATAAGAATCAACAAAATCTGCAATAACATTAATACTGCCAAAAAGCAAATCATGCACTTAAGAAATAGCCTCAACATTAATAAAATTCTCCCCTCACTTTTCGAACCTCTGATTAATAGATTTAAGATGTAAGTAAAGGATTGCTTATCATAGAAATACCTGAAAGGACTAGCTGCCTTCGGCTACCAGCTGGTTCGCCCGTTTAAATTAATTTTTGTTTTTGTATTTTATACTAATTATAGCTTTCCCCGTCGTGGTTTAAACCACGACAACCTAGGAAAGATGGATAAAAAAAGTGAATATTTTATTGCATTTCGCAGATAGTGAAATTTTTTAAAGGAGTATTTTATAAAGGCCAGTGATACAATTCTATATGATGAATAACAGCGAACGAAACTTAAAAACTGCTTTTCAAATCAATCTATCACTCATCACTAGAATGATTAACGCTGAATATCGTCGCGAAAGTCAAACATACTGGACGCCCTGTGTGAACCAGTGGGTGCAAAATTGGGTGGAAGAAGGGAAGCAGCAAAAAATTTATTGACATCTAAAAGACCCGGGAGTATAGGAAGTAGAAAATAAGACTTAAAAATTTAATTAAAATATTAGTTAGTTTTCAGAAAAAAATTCTTTTTTGTAATTCCTAGTTTCAGGCAGCTAATATGAAATAAAAATTTAATATTTCCCTAAAATATTAGTTGGCAACTGATACTCCTCACTCCCGTACTCACCGCCACTTTTGTGAACTATGAATGGATAGCATTTCTCCATAGATCGTAACCCGTCACAAAGCCTCCCCTCTCTTTCCAGTGCTATAAATAGAGCTGTTACCTTGACGAACCGTGAGCAACGCTGTTGCTCCACCCCGCTGTTTGGAAACATTTTTTTAATTAATTAAGATTAAACAGAATGTCGTATGGAAATAAAATTGGTGTCATCGAAAAGCTAATTTTTTTAAACTTTAAGATGATGTTAAAATATTTTTTGCGACAATATGCTCCGAAGACAACGCGGAAAAACGTTAAAACTAAGGTAATTTTAATTAATTAAAATGTCGAAAAGTCCTTTCTTAGTGAGCACCTACTACCCAAAAATCAACCACATGCCAAATTTGAAGTTTCTAAGTCTCGTGGTTCGGGAGATTTCGTGATGATTAAGTAAGTCATGGTATTTGCCTTTTATATATAGAGATTATTAAGTAAAGTTCTTTCTCACTTACAAAATGCCTCCTAAGAAACGGACTTTCACTCGGATCAATTATTACACCAGGAAAAAATCATGGTTGTTACGGTTGACGCAAAGCTCTGTGCAGACTCAACAGCGTCTACAGTAGCAAAGCATTAGGTAAGGCAACTTACGAGAATCTGATAAACTTGTACAATCTCAGTAGCGTCTACAGCAAAAATACGTTCAACAAGAACACTTACGGGCGTCTGAAGAACCAACACAAACCCAACAGCATATACTTTAAGAACACATTAGGAAAGAAAACTTAACCCTCCTGGGGTCAGGCCCGAGAAATCTGCGCGAACTTTTTCCTCTCATTGCAACAGACCCGAGACTCTCTCGGAAAAGAAAAATATCTTATAAGTGTAAGACACTGTAACGTCACGGCCGATGGCCGCTGTTTGATGGCAGAGCAAATTCGAGACGATTTGAGGCAATGAGTAGTCTTTCCGAATTTTATTACAGCAAAATTATATACATACATTTGTAATATACATTTTCTAGATTAGAATGCCTACGTACAAAATGACCTCGAAGGGAGGAACTGTAACTTTGGTCGAGTAATTAATTAATTTCGCGAAACCAACCTGCACTGCGCTGGAAAATTCAATACAGTCCCGGAGTTCTATGTAAACTCCTACGAGATGAGCCCGAGGACCGGGTCTATCCGTAAATATCCGAACTCGCAATCCCTGATGGGAGTACTACCGAGTCTCGATTCGAAGCTAACCTAACGCTCACCAGCGTAAGTGAAGTCCAACTCTCAACTCCTCTCCGACAAACGAAATCCCACCGTTTTATGTACCGATCCGTGTCTCCTCATTAGTAAGATGGCATTCCTTTCAACCACCTTCAAAAAGTCCCACCATTATGTCTCCCTCGTTAGCACTCTTCCTACAAAGGTAAATGTTGCCCCTTGTCCAACAAATCCACGCTTCGTTACTTTGAATTGTTCAGGTCCCTTCATGTAGGCGACATTGTCAATCAACGTTTTTTTAAGAACCCTGTGGTCCTGTCTGGTCTCCAGCAATTATCGTCGCGTCTGCGGACGCTTTTGGCGCCTCTGTCCCTCCAAGCTTTGTTATATCGCACCTGCACAGAAAAGCATTGTCATTCCTCAGACGGTTGACACTAGTCGAAGAATGTTGTGTTAAATTTCACCTGCAACCCTAAATCATCGTTTTGTTACAGCTCCCCTAAATCATAGTTGTTATTTGGCTACTTTGTTAAAACACTAGAGTTTCCTTCTGCTGGTTTTTCTCTTCCACACAGGTGTAACGCGACGACATATTGCGAGGGAGTATCTTTGGTCAGGGGAGTGTCAGCTTGAATAGATCGATTTTTCAACTCATATTATGTTTAGCAGCGTAAAATCAGGGTCAGACATCCCCTGGTCCTGCGGTAAAATTCGCAGATCATTCTCAGTTGTACTTTTTAGGTTTAGAGAATAAATGTTTTTCCAAAATGAGCGTCAATTAACGGGCATAAAATTGAAGCTTATAAACATTGAATTTACACATATACGTATTATTTAGTCTGATCTACAGGACTTTAAAATTTCATAGCTCGTAGCATTCAAGATATAAACTTTTAACAGCAGAAGTTCGAAAAACTCCAGAACATATTCGAAGAGCAGCATAGTGTATCGGATCCAGTTTCTTGAGTACGCTCTTTCTGGCTCAACCATAGATCATGCAGCCGTAATCGATTTTCGAAAGGAAGACAGCTCGTTAAATTCTCAACATTGAGGTTCCGTCAGCTCCCCAGGCTGTATTAGAGGACCTTCAAGATATCCATAGCCCTTTGACAATTTTTGCGCGAGAGCTGTATATGAGGTTGAAAAGTTATCTCTTTGTCAAAGATTATTCCCAAAAATCGAATTTATTAACGAATGGAGTCTACTGACCATCTAATGTAATCTCAGAATCTAAATGAAAATTTCTCTTTTGACACAAATGCACACCTGCTGTTTTGGATGTCAAGAAAGTAGAGCCGTTTATATCCGACCATTGCTTAATTTTATTTACTGCTGTTTCGAGCTGTGTTTCTATAAAGTCCATATGATTCCCTGTGCGTCTAAATACAGGCATCCTTTAATATACGGTTTTAGCTGGTTTAAAATATTGTTAATTTTTAAAATAGAAAGGGTAGCACTTAAAACAGATCCCTGCGGTACACCTTCTTCTTGGGTAAGAAAATCGGACAACTCAGATTCAACCTTAACCCTGAACGATGTCTTAAAACGTTCTGTATAAAAAGTGGCAAGTTCCCTCTCAAGTTCAAATCATACATGCCTCTAAGAATGCCATATCTCCAAGTGCGGTCATATGCCTTTTGAAGATAAAAAAAAAGATGGCCACAAGGATTTTTCCTTGCAGAAAAGCAAGGCGTATTGTCATTTTCTAAAGCTAAAAATATTATCTAATGTAGATCTGCCTTTCCTAAAACCACTTTGCAATGGAAAAAGAATATTGTATTCCCCTAAAATGTAAAGAAGTCGTCGGTTTATCATTTTTCTAAGACTTTGCATAGACAGTTTGTTTAGGCAATTGGACGATATTTCGAAGGGTTGGTGGGATCTTTGTCTGTTTTAAGAAGGGGAATGACTATTGCCTGTTGCCATGAAGACAGAAAATATTGTTCATTCCAGATTCGGTTGAAAAGATGTAATAAGTGCTTTTGAGAATTTAATTTCAAATGCTAAATCGTTGCATAACTGAGGTTATCGAGACCAGGGGAAGATTTATGAGTATGCGAAAAGCATGAATGGAATTATTAGAAAGTAAAGTCACTATTATAAGCGAGATGAGAACGGAAGGAAAAGCTTAATTTCTTTTCCTCAGATTACCTTCTATAATTTAAAAAAAAATGAATTATAATTTTAACTGCTTGATATATTTGCCAATGTAGAAGTAATGGAATTTGCAAAGTATTATATAATTTGATTATTTATATGCAAAATGAAGATGGAATTAGAAATAGGTATGCCAGAAGCTTTTTCAACTGTTTTCCACAGTTGACGACTCGAAATTAAAGATAATATACTAGAAAAGAATCTTAGCCATGATACCCTTTCACTATGCCGTTAAATGCGTCTTGCCTCTGCTTCGGCCTTTTAATGTAAAATGTAGTTTTCAGTTGTGAGATATCTGCGAAAGATTCCCCACGCTTTCTGTACTTTCTTTTTCGCCTGTTGGCAGTCAATATTCCACCATGGTTTTTTCTGTTTCCTTCGTGTACCTTTTGTTCGTGCGATGTAATAATTCGCAAAGAAAAAGCAAAAGCACATATACTCTTATGTCGCACGCATATACTTTCGCGTTGTTATATTCAACCCTTAAGAGTATTTTTCGATAAGAAGAACAAATAAACGCGGTCGGAGCCGCGAGAATAAGGGCTAGTTATACTAATAAAGCGTGACATATAAATCAAAACTCGCTTGGCACAACGGTATTTGAACAGGTTTGCAAATTTTGAATCTAAATAGTGGTTTAAAAAATTACACAGTTAGAGGGTAAAGTTGTTACAAAGCTATAATAGATATCGGATATTAATCAGAACCCGTAAACATCTGAAGTTTAAGATCCTTACTTTGTTGAAAATACCTAAGCCACGTTTTCAGAAAAGAAGCAACAATCTATCTAGTTAATAAAGAAAACCAATAAATTGATAAAAAGATGGTTTTATTGTTAAATGTCTTTACACGAGACCTGTATCAATATCATTCCATTCTGAATTTGTTTTAATGGATACTGTCTTTTTACTGCATAATATGCCTCCATTTTGGTTCTGGAAGAATAGCAGGTGTTTTTTTAGCGATAGGGCGAGTTGAAATGTTTTTCCTTTCCGCTTTCCTGCTACGTGCTATTCTTTTACCACTGCGTAGAGGTCTATGAAATTAAATTTATTACGGAGAACCCGGAATGTGGTAGTTTCACATGAAACACGAATAACCGAGTTAATTAACGATTAAACAACAAAGGAAAATGAACCTGAATATTTCATTTAAGATGACACAGCAATATTGCTGCCATCTAAACGTCACTTCAAAATTCTAAGTTGTCGTAATCATTAGTACCTGAGACAAGGTATTATCAAAAAATGTAAAATGTAAAATATCTATGGTAAAAGTTTGAACATAAATATTCCATGAAGAATCTATTTTAAGTAGTTTGTAATTGTACTATTAAAAGAAACAGTAGAGTGGTATCTTTTTAAGTTATGTTCACGAATTTATTAAAAGGCTCATAAATAATAGAGGGAATTCATTTTCCTTTATTGAGCATAAAGAGCGACGCGCCAATTTAAATTTGAATCTCTGTTCAAAAGGACAGTTTATATTTTGCTGTATATTATTTTGGTAATATGATTTCAGCTTGGATATCAGAAATTGAATTATGTTTTATCACCAGTCTCATTAATTGAGTATGGCTTTCTGTTTACATTAGCATCATTAATGCATAATTAGCATAACATAAATAAAATCTTAAGTAAGTAAAAAGTAAGTTAAAAGTCTTCCAAAATCACTTTAAAACTCCAGTTTCATTTTATTTCCCGCGCTGGAGGTATATTAAATCTCGCGCTTTGACATATTTATTACTAAAAGAATATTCTAATTACTTCCACGCGCCGAGTCCTTGGCGCCAGACTTTCCCTAAATATACTTACGTAATTTTTTAAAAAATGGCCAATATTCCCTTCACTTTGATCACGTGTCTATATGTTATTCCCTTATCTGAGAGGATGAAGGGAGTTTCTGTTAACTTTTACTTGAAAACTTCAACTAAGATGCAAATATATACGTCTCTCTCCAAAAAATGAATTAAATATTTGGTTAATAAAGAAAATTAGAATGACTCGGCTGCTTAAAGACTACAGCCACT
>BGPR01030801.1:0-18437 GCA_013235015.1 Araneus ventricosus
ACAGATGACATTAAAAAATAAAATAAATGAAAAAGTCGAGGTTTATCGGGGCTAATTTTTAGACATGTTCATGAGTGTAGAAATGATTTAAGGTACTCTCAAGGTATGCAAAGTTGTGCACATTTTCTAAATTCACTTTAAATTTGAAAATTTAGTGAAAAAAGGGCCTTTTAAAATATAGTATAAAAATATGGAAAATATTAAAATGATGTGTTAAAAATGGTATCGTTTATTTGCCTTGGAATCCGACATCTTGAAAAATCTAAAATTAGACAGATAAAGAGCAATGTAGGATATTACAGAACGAAATCCGAGGGCTCACTGAAACGCGACTTAAGTGTTCGAAAGACATTCTTCAACTTTAACCTCCGTAAAACCTCCTCAGACTACATGTTTATACAAAAAAATTTATGGCTTTCAGGGTTCCAAACGGTTCTCTACCTACCCCCAAAGAAAATGAACCTATTTGCCGACCTCGAAATTTCGATTTTTGTAGCTCTACAAACAGAAACGGGACCAATGTGCGTCCGCCTAGATTGGATCAATATCATAACTTCATTTCTATTAAATATCTGGACCGTAAAATAGGCAAATTATGTTGTTGGGAGAAAGCACTACGCAGTTACTGTTACAGAACAAGTGTTGAGATTTAGATATCATCCATTTATTATTTTACCAAAAGATTAAAAAAAAAAAACTCTTGCGTTGTTGTAAATTAAGTAAGAAAATATGTAATTAGATCATCATACAGGAAATTTTATTGGCTCCAATTTGCCATAATCATTTTATTAAAATAGTTTTAAAATAAGGACTGGAGATTTCTTTTTTGCTGCTGTCCAAAAGTTGCCTAGATTGGGCCACAAATGGTTGCCTAAATTGGGAGATAATAATCTTAAACTACAGGAATAGTTTAGAAAACAATTTATCACCACTAATAGTTCTCATAAACTGGTATTGGAACAAGACAAAGCATAACATCATCAACAACAAAAAACCCCAAAAAAAGAACATTAAATCCATCGAATATTGCTTCAAAAAGAACTGAAAGTGAGGTTACATTGTTTTGTAGCATTTGTGGGAAACAAAGGAAAAAGAGGAAATGATACAGTGCATAAAATGTCATACTTGGGTTCATGCATTGTGTGCTGATGTGAATTTGAGAATAAAAAAATATATATTTCCTTTAATTGTGCTTAAAGAAATTGGTGGTCCAATGTGGGCAACCGGTTTTCTTGATTGGAGGATGACACATTTTTTAAGCTGCTTTTTTCTTAATTTAAGGCGTATTTTATAAGAAGTTAATTACACTGTCCTGAGGATAAATAAACAGCAATACAAAATCAGCTACTTGTTTTTCATTAAAATTACTTCTCCATCACTGTAAAATATGTTGAGGTGGTCCAAATTCGGCGACTGTCCCCAATATCTTACTGGCCTCTGCATGACTACGCCACTGAATTCCTACTGACAGGAAATGCTTGAGACAGGAAGTGGGAAAGATAAGTGACTGTTTCAAAATCTCCTGTGAATGTGGGGGAAACATTCAATATGGAAACGCTGTTGTTTATTCAAATGATAAGATAAAATATTTGTTATCTAATCAAAATGGGTGAAATAATAACAGTTGAATTGCATTAACTATTCTCAGTCGTGAATAGATGAATAATGGGAAGTAACAAAACTTAATTTGTTTTAATGTCTGTAAGATTTGTTTTTGTCTGTTTCAACAGAAAAAAAGCAGTCTTTAGGGATGTAATTGTCTAAGAGGAAAAAAAAAAAAATGTTGAATAACATTGTAGGGATTCGAATTCAGAAATATTTCCACAGGCAGAAAAAAATCTGCGAAATGAATATTTAAGAAAACTTTAGATCTAATGATAACGCAAACTCCAGGATTTAGAAGGGAAAAAATGTGTAATATTTCGAAATAATTTTATTTTTAGTATTAAAAGGCAATTTCTTGAATAAGTATACACACGCATGCACATTTTATAATATAAAAAAGTTAAGATGTGATGAAATAAGTTGTAATCTGATTTTTTTTTCAAAATTTCTAGGAAAGCGTGGAAAATTCACGCAATATCTTTTTTGAAATTAAATGTGAAACATAAAACTGCTTCAACAGCCAGCTTACAAACATTTTCCCTTTAAAAAAATAAGGCGAGCAGATAAATTCTTTAGACATATCTGGGTATACCGCATGAACTTGCATTGAATCCAACTTAACATTCATCCTAAATCTAATAGCGTATACGCTTGGAAAATAATGTAATGCACTCAAAAAAATCCAGCAGTCTTCCGTTTAGAAAATAAATTATTCGCCTTCCAGTCGTAATTCATATAGTATAGCTAGTGCAACCTGGAAAGCTGTTTAGCTAAAAGCGATTTTTGAAATAGAATTCTGAGGCAGTACAAGGAAGGTAGGGACTAATTGGGATGCAGTCTGCTAATGTCGATCGCTCAATCCTATTCTGACTACTGGTTCTATTCTAAGTTTCAAAATTCTTCGATAGTTGCGAAATCTTATAAATACTCGTAAATATTTGCCGAATTGTATCCTAACGTCATTTCTGCTTTAAATTATTGCTTATATTTAATTTGACGGTTTTTTTATTGCAAATTTCCAAACACAGTCGGACCTCTATTTAACGAACCTCTATTTTACGAATTTCTCTATTTTGCGAACTTTTCCTTGGAACCAAGAACATTTTGCGAATTTCTTCATAAAATAATCTCCAAATAGCGAAGTGCATTCTCTATTTAACGAACTTTTTCTTGTGATCCAATATTTTTTTTCTCCCTATTTCTCAAAATATTTCTGAACATTTCAAACTTATTCTTTCTTTTAACACATTTTATGGTGATCAATGACCTTGAAGCTGGAAAATGTCAAAGCGAAAGTACTTGAGCATCAAAGAAAAAAATTTCATTCTTCATGTGGTAGATAAAGGCGTGAGGAAAAAGGATATTGCTTTAAAATTTGGTATTCCTCCAAACAGCTTATCAACCATAAAAAAATCGTGATAAGATACAAAATTATGATCCATCGAATTCTTGTTCAAAACGTTTAAAAGCATGTGTCTATGAAGATGTGGATGAGGAAGTTTTGAAGTGGACAGTGTGAAAAATAAAAACAATACAGCAATGAATTGCGATGAAGACGAAGATGATGAAGATGGAAATGATCATGATGCAGAAATCAACAAACCCTCGTATGATGAAATGCTAAAATTCATTAATTTTAATATAAAATTATTTTTTTAAAATTGAAAATACAGTGTATTGCCGGACAATGTTTTGTTTTATTCTTGTTTTCCTTGCAGATTTCTTTTCGATGGGTAAGATATATAAAACAAATAGATATTAATTTACAAAATAAAGGTGGAATTAATTACTTTTTTAATAATATTTAGTGTTTATGAATTTAAAATCTGTTTTGTGTAGTTTAAAGTATTTTAATTAGAGAAACTCTATTTAACGAATTTTCCATATAACGAACTTTTTTTCGGGATTAAGCGACTTCGTTAAATAGAGGTCCGACTGTACTGTCATATTTTTACTGCGATGACGAAATTATCTTGTACGGAAATTGTCACGACCAAAATTTAAAGTTAAGACAAATGTTCAAAAGACGTTCGGGAGCATGGCGGCTCGTCAGCTCAGAAACAAGCAGAGCTGCAAAAATTTTCGTTAGCACTGGGCAGTGGCGTGAGCTCAAAATGAGCAGTGCCTGAACGGTCTAACCTGGGTAACAAAAATCTTCTTGTTTTAAGGAGGTTTTTACAACGCTTTCTTGTTTATTTCTTGTATAAACCAGCGGGACTGATTTGCCCTAAACTTTCTCGCATACTTCCCCAAAAAGGTGCTGTTTCCCCTCCCCCAGCGTGGATAAAAAAATTCGAACCTACTGTAACCCAGAATCCAATGACTATCAGAAGGATTTTCATTGTAGATTATAGTGATTGTAAAATATTTAGGTAAAGAATCAAATTCAAAGAGATGCGTACCGATTAAAAAGCATATATCACACACTTCTAGGTCCACTCTTGCCGGCTCAAGGGGAAAGTGACGTAATCCCTCCGCGTGCACAGAGATTGCTATCAGCACGCATGCGCATGGAGAATCGTATTAGAAAAATTAATTATGCAATTTGAACGCCTTTTTTAACCGATTGACACAAAAATTGCACACAAATCTACAATTAAAGTAAGAAAGCCACATACCAAATTTCATTTATCTAAGTAATTTTGTTAAGAAGTTATTGCGATTATACAGACCGACAGACAATCAATCCTTCGACGGATTTGGTCCAAAATTTGATACTCACCTACGTTCATGAAGATAAAACTGTGTACCAAATTTTATCCATCTAGCTGTTCAAGTTTTTGAGTTATAGTGTTCACATGAACGTGGACAGTAGGGTGGATCGAAAAGTATAGGAAAAAAAATTTTTTTTTTGAAATTATTTTTGGCATGGGGCGGGAAAGTTGTGTCTTAAGTATATTAGTTTATATAATTTTTTTTATTGAAATTCATTTATATCTTCCGGTGCCCCAAGCGCCTCAAATATAGTTAAAAATTGAATTTTTTATGAAAATTTACAATTTTTTTGTTTTGTTTTGAAATTATTTTTGGCATGGGGTGGGAAAGTTGTGTCTAGGTATATTAGTATACATATATTTTTTTATTGAAATCCATTCATATCTTCCAGTGCCCCAAAAATAGTTAAAAATGACATTTTTTTTTTTTGAAATTTATAAAAAAATATTTTCAAAATGTCCTTTAGCTCCGAGTAAGAAAGTTTTTTGGGGGGTATATTAGTTTGCGTTTTTTTAATTATTATTAAAATTCATTCATATTTTCTGGTGGCTCAAACGCCCTCCAAAAAGTTAAAAATTGACATTTTACAAATATCTATTAAAAATTATGATGTGGGAGGGTGAAATATTGAAAAATTGGCAGATTATTCAAGTATAAACTTATAAATAATTATAATTTTATAATGACACATGAAGAATAAATTTAATAGTCAAAGCAATAAATCACAAAACTCACAAAAAGTGAACTTGAATCATAGATTTTTTAATTCTATTAGATTTACATATTTCTAAAGGATGTAATCCTTTTTTTGGTATTATAATGCTTGATAAGACTTCTTGATTGTATCCTATTCAATATGAAGCCTTGTCTCTTCTCTTCTCCATATACACTTTCCGACGCTTCAGACACTAAGCGAAAATATCTTTCTACAGCTTGAGTATGGTATAGATATTTTGATCATTCCTCCGTTTTTCTAACTTTTACCATGGGCTCAATTTCTTTAAATGGCACATTCATCAAAAGAGGTGGTTCAAAAGGTCCAACTCCTTGCCAGTTAATAAGTTCAAAATAATCCTTTGCTTTAAAGTTTATTTTTTGGTACATGAAAAATTCTTATTCTGATAATCTTCTGTTTTCATTTCTAGCCCAAATTAGTTTTCGTAGTGCTAAAGACCTTATATTCTCTCTATTATCTGTGAGCATTGACAATAGCAAATTTTCAGGATAACAAAAGAAGCTATTTCGTTGAGTAAAAGTACCATATTTCTTAAATTGGGTTCCAATTATCTAGAAAATGAGATAAGTCTCCAAATATGCCGCGCTCCTTCTGTTACGGAGGGCTTTTGTTTTGACACGGAACCAAACAGGTTGCATATACCTTCATGATATACCTTGAAAGAATAATAAAATTGTCAGATGGTTTTTCTGTGACCACATACAACCTTAAAATTCTACCTGCAAATGTTATCCACCTTGAGTGAGCAACTGGACCAGACTTTCTTCATACCAGGTCAGAATAATATTCACCACGTGATATCGCTAGGCAAATATCATATATATATTGCTGATCATTGCTGAGAACCATTCTATCTATATTATCTGGTACATTCTCCACACTTATTGAAGAGAAAGGAGCTACAGGTAGCTCCTCGCAGGATTTGATTTTTTTTACAGGTTGGTCGACAAAATTCTTTAGGACAAGTTGTTGCACCATCCAAAGATTTATAGTAGATGACGGAGAGGCAACTCATTTGTTTGAAGTAAACAAATGCACCATTGTAATGGTCTATTGAGGACAGTTCATCAAGCGAATAATACCTCCCTTGTGCTACGTATTAACATTTGTTCCATCGTATCCAATTACTGTTAGACCATTTAATTGCATATTATTTGATACAAAAAAATGAGTAATGCTTCTTTTATGGCTTTAGCTCCTCCTGTTGCAGCATTAACATATCCGATATACAGAGAGTTAGGTTCGTTTACAGGATATAATGTTCCTCCTTCGTGGTCTTTGGGTAGTACTTTGTGTGCTTCTTAATTAGCACTTTTGAGTTGTCTTTTCTCCCATCGAAATATAATCCGGTTTAAAGAGACTAAAGCACTGTTAACTTAGTAGACTCTGCAACTGCATTTTAAAGCTTTTTACGCTGTATACGAATTTTATTACGATCTACCACATGCGAAGTCTCTCCTTCGTGTACAATTCCAATGTCTTGTAAAACAGCACTGGCAAATGAAGCAGCTTCTCTATCTGAAATTCAGTATTGATCACATTCCCTTGCTAAAGTAGGGAGATCTAAATGATTTTTTTATTGATATTCCAAGGTAATTACATCCGTATCTCTATACGAGGACGAAGACATAATGTTGAGCTAAAGTAGCTCCATTGATTGAGCATGAGCAGCATCAGCATCAGTTTTAACCATTTTACTTTTTATTCTTTTGTCTTCCATCTGTTTTCTTCTTCCATTTTCTCTTTTCTTTTAGTCGCAATTACGTCCACTCCTCCAATAACCAATCTTTGATCTTTTATAAACAATCGCTCAGCAAGTGGAATTTTCATGTCTTTTTGGCATTTACATGTATCGAAATTTGTACACTTACAAAATGTGATACCGAACAAACACGATATTTTTTCATTACGATAATTTTCCAATTTTTGTTGGAATGTTTATCATTCCTTCACCCTCTCCTCTATGTTTATCCCTATAAAATCGTTTCTTTAACACATTTTTTATTTTTAATTTTTAATTCGAAATTTGCATAAAAATCATTTTTTGCAAATATTTAAGTGTCTTGGGGCACCGGAAGATATTAAACAAAGTTGAAAAAATTTTGCATGTATGCTAGTACACTTAAAAGACAACTTTTGCACCCTATGCCGATTATTTTATCCACATTTCGAATTTTCGATCCACCCTAGTGGACAGACAGACTTCCCATAGACGGATTTTGTCCAAAATTTGATAGAAACCTACAAATTATGTGCCAAGATCACATACCAAATTTCATTCTTGTACCTCTAATAGTTTTTGATTTATCGTGTTCACAGACACCCAGACAGACATAATTCCAAAATTGTATTTTTCGGACTCAGAGAGGTTTAAAGCGTGGAGATTCGTCAAAATCCCGAGTTCGTAACCAGCGGGAATGGCCTCCTAAGCTTTCTCGTATACTTCTCAAAAAATTGTCATTTCCCCTCCCCTTGCGTGGATAAAAAATTCGAACCTACTGTAACCCAGAATGCAATGACTATCAAAAGGTTCTTCATTGTAGATTATAGTAATTGTAAAATATTTAGGTGAAGAATCATATTCAAAGAGATGCGTATGTATTAAAACTTTGCAATATTTATTTTCTATCACACTGTAGCAGGCTCCGCTAATGCGAGGGCGTGCGCGAGCGAAAAGAAAGCAGTAGAAAATGACCTCGTTCGCTATCGCTCAATAGCTTGCGCATGCGCAGGAATAGCTTCCAGTACGCAAGTAAAAAAATTAAATATGCCATTTGAACGTCTTTTTTTAACTGATTGAAACGAAATTTGGGCACAGATCTATAATTAATGTTAGCAACCGTCATACCAATTTTTATTTATCTAATCCAAAGCGTTTAGGAGATATAATTTTTACAAGAATGCGATTATACAGTCCGACAGACCATCAACCCTACGAAGGATTTGGTCCAAACTTTGATACGGACGTACATTCATGATGATAAAACTGTGTATCAAATTTTATCCAGCTAGCTATTCCAGTTTTTGAGTTATAGTGTTCACATGACCGCGAACAGACAGACTTCCCGTTGACGAATTTTGTCCAAAATTTGATAGAAACGTACAAATTAAGTGTAAAGATCACATACCAAATTTCATCCCCGTAGCTCTAATAGATTTCGAGTTATCGTGTTCACAGACACCCAGACAGACATAATTCCAAAATTGTGTTTTTCGGACCCAGGGAGATCTAAAACGTGGAGATTCGTCAAAATCTCGAGTTCGAATTTTTTGACGATTACAATACTTTCTCTTTGTATACTTCGTATACGAGAAAGTAAAAAAGTGTCGGAAAAGCGTTTCGGCTCCACCACTGGGTTTTCCTGCTTGCACAATTTTTTAATCCTGCATGACGCGACCTACATTTTAACATTCAATTTTTCTCTAAGCGAAAGCAGTGAAAATATATCTTGAAGACCTGCAAAGTTAATTTTTTAAACCTCTAATGATATGTGACTGATATCTCTTTATAACCAGAGGGAGTGTTCTCCCCTAAACTTTCTCGTATACTTACCCCAAAAGGTGCCGTTTCTCCTTCCCCCGCGTGGCTAAAAAATTTCGAACCTACTGTTATCCAGAATCCAATGACTATCAGAAGGTTTTTCATTATAGTGATTGAAAAATATCGAAGTAAAGAATTCAAAGAGATGCGTACCGATTAAAACGCATTTATCGCACAATGCTAGGTTTCACTCTTGCCGTCTCAAGGACAAACTGACATAATTCGCTCCTTTCGCGAGCACAGGCGATTGCTTCCGTACGCATGCGCGTGGAGACAGCGGATTGGTTTCAATGGTAAATTATACAGGCCGACAGACAGTCAACCCTTTGACGGATTTGGCCCAAAATTTTATACGGACCTACATTCATAACGATAAAACTGTGTACTAAATTTTATCCATCTAGCTATTCAAGTTTTTGAGTTATAGTGTTCACATGACTTCGGAGTTACAGACAGACAGACTTCCTGTTGACGGATTTTGTCCAAAATGTGATAGAAACCTACAAATTATGTTTAAAGACCACATACCAAATTTCCTTAATCCCTGTAGCTCCTTGCTGTTTTGAGTTATTGTGTTCTTACAGACAACGACAGACATAATTCCTCAAAATAATGTTCGATCAGGGAGACTGGCTAACAGTGGAATCTACAAAAATCCTGAGTCTGAATTTTTTTGATTTGATTTCAATACTTTTCTTCTTTGTATATTCGTATACAAAAAAGCAAAAGTATAAAAGAAGGTCCATTCATTGGTCTAGAACTATAGCTGATTGATTCGGTCAAGACAAAAAAAAAAAAAAATGGCGCCCCCCTAGAAGGGCTCCAAATTCTTTTTTGCTTGCATCAGCCGTGTACTCGATGTGCAAATACAGTATAAAACAAACAAATTAAAAGATATCTGTCGACGCGAAGCAAAGGTTAAGGGGTTATGTCGTCACGTGATTTCGACGAAATGCATGTTGGGAAAATACGTCACGCGACCTTGATTAGAACCGATTGAAGAACCGTAAAGGGAATTTTGATGCGAAAATTTTTTAACACTTCAGAAAAGAAATAATTAAAATTCGACCAACTGTTCAATTTTAACCATTCTTGTCGTTATGTTTATTACTTCAACAAATTTCAAATTGATAACAAAACTAGAACGGCGGATGCAAGAAATTGAAATTCCAATCAAAGTTCTTTAGGCTTAACCGACTATTTTTAAATTTTTTTTCAAAATTCAGTAAATTACGTTAGAAATTCAAAACTAACTTCATTAGATCGGAAATCTTGTGCTCTTTCCGATGGTGTATCTATTTTTGAGGTACACTTATTCGAAACCATTCTATTGAGAAATTAGTGCGAAAAATCAACCAAAACAACACAAAACATTAAATAAAAAATTTCTAGATTAAATTTTAAAATTTAGGCTTCGAGGTGCATTGAGTCACCATTACGACTACCTGTGTGCCAAATTTCAAGGCTGTAAGTACGATAGATGCGTCTGGACATCGCACGCAGACACACACACACAAACATTGCCTTTTATAAGTATAGATTTAAATTTTAGACTGATTACTTCAATTTCAGTGTTTTAGTTTTAATTAATATGTCTAGTTCAAGCTTTTGTCTCGATAAAATCTGGAATGATGTCTTTGCCCATGAAACCTTCGGCATTTAGTGCTATAGATTCGTCTGGACATCGCACACAGGCAAACACGCACACACACACACAAACATTGCCTTTTATAAGTATAGATACACTTTTAACATTCATAAATAATTATCTATTTTAAAATATATATGAGGTGTGCCCAAATGAAAAGCAGGCCTTAGCTGTATCGTCGTTGTATCAAATCCCAGTGAGTTAATGTGCTAGCCGATAGATGGCGTGGTGGTATTCCCAGTTGCACCTACCACCTTGATAGATTCCTCCAGATCAGCACAAAGAGCAGTTATCCAATTTCTTCTACAATGAAGCCATCCACTCCCTTCCTACGCGCTGGGATCAGTTGATCAATGTCAATGGCGATTAATCATAGTTGTACTTTTCCACACGAACTGTAATTAGAATATTGTTATTAAATTTTCTTTACATATAACTGTTGTCTCCTTTTCATTTGGGCACACCTTATAATTACCTGGCAGATAGACTTTAATTCGTCATAGTAGACACTTTAAATTTATTTGGGTTCCTCTGAAATTTTCATTATGAAACTGCAATTGGTTTTTGCTATGAAACTAAAAATGATCTTACGAACAAATAAAAAAAATGGAAAATATGAGCATTTCAAGGATTTTGAAAAGTGATTTTATGTCTAGTGTAGATGTATTATCAGAACTTAAGTTGGAAGACCGCCAGACAATTTTTATCGTGATGATAAATTAATCTGAAGGAAAGCATTAATTCAAACACGTCTTTTCAACGGCATTTGAAGTATAAATGTTTTTAAGAGTATCATATATATAAATATGACTTTATTGATATGCATGGCATGCAACAAAAATTACAAAAAGTCAGAGAAAACTCAGCAATCTTTCTTTTTTTTTTAACAATTCCGCGAAAGAAGTAGATAGAACTCTATAACATTTGCATTCTCTATTGCAGGTTTCTTGTCTTTAGCCTCTAGCGACGCCTTTTCTAATGGAAAATAGTTTTGCGATTCTATTTACGTATGAAAAAGTTTACATTCACTTTTTCATACGTGTGCGGAAATATACAAAAGTTTATTTCCACACACTTGTAAAAATGAATAAGAAAAAGTCGCATTACCTTAATGATAAATACAAAAAAATCGATTCAAATAGTTATCCGGCAAATTTTAATGAAATACTTTAATTCAAACTGATTTCTTAACTATTTTTGATTATAAATATTGAAACAGACGAAAGAAGACACTACACAAGTTTCGCGATCCCAAATGGGGTCGTAATCCTCAGCTTAAGAGGAGCGGCTGTATGATAATAAAAGGACTTGGATAGCACTTAGTGACGGAAAGAAAATCAATTTATACGGTCGATACTTACTGACTTAAGACAAGAGTCAGCAGACTACTTTTGCAGGTGAATAATTCCTGAAGTTGAAAAGTTAATTAAAGAAAGAAAGGTAATGAACACGGCCAAAAAATCGTCTAAAAATTTAGTACAGTATCTTAATTTAACTTTAAATTTGTTATTGAACTTAATTAAGTTTCTGAAATACACACACACATTTCAATCAAAATTATAGTACACAGATTTAAAAGAATTACAGGGGCAATATTTTGCTTTCTTCCCGAAATTTCAAGCAGAATTTAAGAAAGTTGTGGATTGCAGTCGAAATTACAAAATAAGAAAAGTTTGAAATATTGTCCGTGAAAATAAGACGAGAGAAAGAAGACGCACTCGTACACGTAGGCCAGAAAAATTTGCGTAACTTGGTTAATCGTTTATTTAAGATGAGGATATTTTTGTGCAACAGTTTGTTTACACATAAAATATACTGTTTCACAGCGGCTATACACAGTTAAGAATGACGTAAATTCAAGAAGCAGTCTACGCATTATAATATCTCGTTCCTATAGGTTTAAAATCGCTCAAAATGACAGATTTGTCGTGGGCGGGAGCATGTGATTGATATACGTCTTTCAATATCTCCTTTTGTCTCATAATCCAACGCACACAAAAAGTGGTAAAACCATGGCTGATAATGCAAAAGAATTTATTGGTGCTAATGTTGAAATTTTTAAAAAATGTTGAAATTTGTTAATTCACCAGATGCGATATTAAGTAATTTTTTTTAATTACAACAATTTGTAACAATGTCGTCAGAGATCGAAAACGCTTTGAATTCTAAACTTTTCCCTCAACAGAAATTGACAATTTTGAAATTTTAATTCCCTTTTCCCAATAGGCAAACGACCTATTATTACTCTTAATGAAAGATAATTAATAGATATTAAGGAAAATAGACTTTTTTGGAGGCAAAATATAATTAAATACAATCAATAAATTCAAAGAAGAGATTATCTTAAAAATTTAAAAAAAGAAATTATTTATTTAAAATGTCAAAATTGATATTGTTGTCTTAATAAAGGAGGAAAATTTAGCTTCAAATCAGTGTCTAATTGGAAGAATTAATGAAATACTTTTTGGTAGAGATGACAAGGTTAACATTGTTAACTTAGGCTTGCCTGATCGAAAAATATTGAAAAGAAATGTAACAAATAGTTTAATTATCCCTATATGTTAAAATTATCCATTTTATTATTATTCAATAATATATTAGGCTACGCGTATACATGCAATTATTAATCGGGCAACAGTTTAGTTGCATGTTGAAAGACCATGGGCTCAAGTTAGAGCGCGCATGCATGCAACTTTATAGTTCGGCAACTAAACAGTCGTAAAACCACAGCAATCGCCTTTTGATTAAAAAATCGCACAACTATCGTCAAGTACGCGGGTTTCTACTGGAGCGCGCATACATGCAACTAACTGCTCTGCTCTGTTCATTCAAGGGGTGAAGGTCACACAGCGAGATCAGAAATTGGCGCGTTTAACTATACGAGGCTTTATTTAACGGCGTTTTAAAGAAGCGTGCGCTATTCTTAAAATAATTTAGCCCTAAAAATGGCTGAGATTATTAGGATTGATATGGAATTATTGATTGAGTGTATAGAAAGAAGGCTTGCGCTATATTTATTATCAGTTATTACTTTTAAAATAAATAATAATGTTGCATACTTTTAGTAATTGTTATGCCATTTTTATTAATAATGCATGTGTTTTATTACATAATTTTAATTAGCTTAATTGGTCTTTGCTTAGTTGATATTTCAGATGCTTTGAAATTAGTAATTTTAATTTTATCCTTTATATTATTTATCTCTCTTTGTCAACATCCCTTTTTCTCAACTAAGCGATGAATGAGATATCATTGAATAGGACTTTTTTAAAGACTTCAATGAAAACGTAGTCATTTTATGTTAAACACAGTTTTTTGTTGCAAAATTTGAGTGAAAAGAATATTTTGAGTCACAAGAGAAGCTGTCACTTGGGCAAACTTAATCTAACTCATGTGACCTGTGCTATAAACATTTGAAAACTATGAAACATTTTTTTTAACATTTGTTAAATATGAAACATTTATTTACTCAATATACAAATATTTTATATATAATATAATAGACAAAATATTTTAATTATAGTGATGTGCGCCTTTTGAAATGAGCTCGTGCTATTTAGAATCGTGTCGCATTCTATGTTTTTCGTATTCATTGTGTACTAGCCATCTTCGGCGACTAGCTTGTTCACCGGGAATATAATTTCAATTGAATCTCTTATGCATAATTTAATATTCATGGTTCCCTTAACAATTTCAAATTGTGATAGACATTTAATTCATGTTCTTTCAGTAGCTTTGCACCTGTTTTATTCGTTATCTGCATGAACGTCCCTAATAGAGTCAAGTGACTGGCTGTGTCATGCAACATCAAACTGCACATTGTTGGCATCAACTTCACTCTTATTTCTCTTACAAAATATGCATTAAATTTTAACTTTAAAATGGCGAGGCACATTTTACTTCCAGCCTCATGTTAGCTGGATGAAAATGTGCTGATTAAAACATAGCATTAAACATTAGCATATTACCTTATCTTTCAACAATGATGGAGAAACACGCAATTAAATGCTTGTTTAAACAATAAAAACGGTTTGAATTGCGTTGCAACAATGAAAAGTATTGTTGTAAATTATGCCAAAAAATATTTTTAAAAATTCATTAAAATTAGAGAAACAATTGTAGGGCAACTTAATTGATATCATTGAAAAGGTAATTTTTGCACTTTCAAGATGGCGTTACGCTGCAATATTTTCGGGAGTTATAAAGGAAAAACGCCAAAATTTCGCTTAATATTTAATTAATTAAAATTTTTAAAAAGGGCTCCTAGGTGCACATTCCCATCCTTCAAAGTATGTTTGTGCCAAATTTAGTGGCTCTAAGTCCAGTGGTCTGGCCCGTAGAGCGCCAACACACACACAGACAGACATTCTCCTTTATTATTAGTAGAGATTTACTAGATAATTTTGTTTTTATAATTTCTTTGTCTGATTTCTCTAAATTTTCCGAAAATTGTATTTATTTATTTATTTGGAGATTTATCGAATGTTCTTTGGATGTTTTAAAACGGGCAGGGCCGAATTAAGTCCTCTAGGAGCCCTCCGTTTTCCCTACTCTAACTTCCAAAACCAAATAATTTTGCATTTATTGTAATTTAATTTCTATATAAGCAATTTGAAGTTGCAAAATTTAACAAATTGAATTAGCAAATTATTTAACTTCACATCTCTTACAAGACAGTTGGTTCCTGTATACCGAGTATAAAGAAATGTAAAATTAAAATTTAAAAGTAATTTTATACAAAATTAGAAAAGCGAAACTTTTTTTAACATAATCTAAATGCTATTTAATTATAGGATCGAGCATTTTTTAAATATAAAATATTTTTTAGCTTTATAAAACGACATAATATAAAATTTGCAAAAAGTAATTAATTAGGAATATGTTAAAATGATGTACCAAATTTAAAATTAAATTTAATCACATTGAAATTTTAATGCTGAACACATCTGCACAAATATACTGTCACTGCTCGGCTACTTTACTCTGAAAAAACTGATGTATTGTGATAAATTGTTCCGCGAACTATTTTTAGATTGAATATTGATAACAAATTCGAATTTGGTTAATTTGAAACTGAGAGATCCACAATAAAAATTAGATGTATCCAAAAGTTCGAATTAAGAAAAATTGGGTTTAAAAACAAACACAAGAGATAACGACAGTTTTATTCTGAAAACAGCAATAAAGATTTATTTTAAAGTTTAAATGAATACTACGTAATTAATCAATAAACAGTAAATAATTTTGATCTATAAAGCGATATTAGTTATTCCACTAAATAAGAAAGTCGTTTAAATAAAGAAATACGTGTACAGCACCTAGAGTGCAAAAATTGTGTAATTATTTTTTGTAATTAAATACATAGAACAGGAGCTAAGAGCGAGTTCTTGAGTTAATTATAGGCCTTAAAGATAATTCGCTGGCACTTATAAGATACGGACGTATTTAACTAACGAAAACAATTCAGAAATGAGCACGTTTTCAGTTTTGACCTAAAATTAACCTAAATAAATTCGAATTATAGGCTTATGTACAGAACTCGCCTATTACTAGTAATGATCATCAAAGCATTTGATAAAGAAAGAAATCAATGAAAACGAAAGTTCATCATTCAATCTAATCATTGAAATGATAGCTTCGTGAGAGAGTGTTAGCTGAAAATTGAATTTGAGGAAAACTGAATTGTATCACTATAAAAAAATCATTTTGGAGCTCCCAGCGCGTGCGCAGTGCGTTTGAAAAGACAGCGCGCGCATCCAAAAATGAAGAATCGAAAGAGATTAAAAATTGCTTGTATGCGCACCCGTCGCAACTAAACAGTTTAGTCGCCGTGAAATCGCGCGGTGCAGGCAACCCGACTAAACTGTTTAGTTGCCGAAAGAATCGCCCGTATGCGCCTAGCCTTACTCTTAAATTTAAAACTGCGAATTTTTGTAACTAGCAGTATAATTTTCTTTTCAATAGTGTATCGTGTATGATTCAATTATGACTTTTATCACGCGACTACGACGGTTCATTTAAATATAAATTGTATGTGCAACAAATATTTTTTTTGAAATTTTTATTAAATTAATTTTATCCGCGGGAGGGGGAGTTATGACTTGCCCACTATGAGAGGCGCTGGAATCCGAACATAGGTCTCGCCCCGCTAGAAGTTATGTTGTTGATGCCTTGTATTTGTACGCACTGCGCACCAACCACAGTAAATCTTTTTCGGTTAGAATAAAATCACTGGCATATCGACTGATGCACAAGGTGTGTGTGTGTGGGGGGGGGATAGATGACCTGCGCACCGATTTTAAGGAGTGCTGCATAGAGAGTATTTTTAAAATTATTTCACATTTTTTAAAGCCTTACAAATGTGACTGGGAGACGAAAAACTTATTCTTCCCGGGCGCCATTTACTCCCGCTATACCAATGAATAAAACTGTTATTAGTTTTCTGCAATTGGGTGTTCAGATTAAAAATGTTGTCTGTTGATCGATTATATACTAATTAAGAAAAGCACATTTCTATCGTCAGCGTTTATTTGAAGAACAGATAATTAATAACATTTTCGTGATTATAGGTAATACAATAGTGTTCCCTGCTCTATAACAGCTAGTTCTCTAACTTGATAGCACTCCAAAACATTACTCGCCAGAATCCTGAACAGCCTGTTGAGTCCTTCCCCCCGCCCTCCAGACTCAGACATCTCGAACCTGAAATATTTCTGTATTCCTTTGCAAAAAAGTAAAGTTTAAATAAAATGTAATAAATAAATAAAAAAAACTCAGCAAAATGTGTGAACTTAGTTCAGAACTTGACAATTTTAGAAGAAATAAAGTCTAAGAATCTAGGAATTGCCATAGAAAAAGAGCCGAGAAGCCACAGAATCATTTTGTATGATTTTACGTAAATAAAAGCATTTCACTTTAATTTTAAAGCCATTTCCCTGAAATGAAATAGTCTGTCGGTGGAAGTGAAGAGCGTCTGACTAATTATCTTTAAAAATATTTTTACTTTTCTACGGTTTGCAACATGGCTTAAGTGGTTTGGAATTTACTAGACGAGTTTAATGATATAATTTTATTGCATAAACGGAAGAGTTTAGTTTTATACGGAAATTAAAAGTCCCTTTAAACTGCTCCTAACTCCAAAGGGATCGTAAACCTTTTGGATTGCTTCTATTTTTACTTTCTCGTATACGAAGTATACAAAGAGAAAGTATTGTGATCGTCAAAAAATTCGAACTGGAGATTTTGACGAATCTGCACGTTTTAGACCTACCTGAGTCCGAAAAACACAATTTTGGAATTATGTCTGTCTGTCTGTATGTCTGTGAACACGATTACTCGAAAACTATTAGAGCTACGGGGATGAAATTTGGTATGTCATCTTTAAACATAATTTGTAGGTTTCCATCAAATTTTGGACAAAATCTGTCAGCGGGAAGTTTGTCTGTCTGTATGTCCGCGATCATGCGAACGCTATAATTTAAAAACTTGAATAGCTAGATGGATAAAATTTGGTACACAGTTTTACCGTCATGAATGTAGGTCCGTATAAAATTTTGGGCCAAATCCGTTAAAAGTTTGACTGTCTGTCGGTCTGTATAATCGCATCTCCAACGAATCCGCTATCTCCACGCGCATACGTACTTGACGCAATCTTCTGTGCACGATATTTATTGACTCCTGCTTGGCGTTTTTGTTTTCATCCGATTCTCCATGCGCATGCGTACTTGGTAGCAATCTGTGCACGCGGAAAGATTGTCCTTGAACCAAGAAAGAGTAGAAATCGGTACGCATTTAATCGGAACGCATCTCTTTAAATTTGATTTTTTACCTAAATGTTTTCTGATAGTCATTGGATCCTGGGTTACAATAGGTTCGAATTTTTTTATCCACGCGGGGGGGGGAAGGGGAAACAGCACCTTTTTCGAGAAGTATACGAGAAAGTTTAGGGGAGACCACTCCCGCTGGTTTGAGACACATTTTTGCGTTATGACAAAATGTTTAATGGACCATCCAATTCAATAGCGTAAATTACTTCTAACTCCAAAGGGATCGTAAACCTTTTGGATTGCTTTTATTTTTTTGAGACACATTTTAGCTTTATGACAAAATGTTTAATGGACCATCCAACTCAATAGCGTAAATTACTTCTAACTCCAAAGGGATCGTAAACCTTTTGGATTGCTTTTATTTTT